>JASFAX010004003.1:0-40742 GCA_030737875.1 Allium sativum
AGGATAGACTTGTTGTGTTATTATGTGTGTTTGATTGTTTGTAAATGGATGATAGGCATGTGGGACCCATTGTATGTTTTGGTTAAGGAATTTCGGGGGCGAAATTTCTTAAGGGGGGAGGAGAGAATGTATCGACCCGCATTCTACGCATCAGAGGATCATAGAATATTTATTCCATTTTCATATGAGTTCGTATAGTCATGTAACTTTGGGGAACGACTATTGGGGTCATTTCCCATGTTCACGATTTTTGCCGATTTTAAAATGACCGTTTTACCCTGGCGAATTTTGTTTTGCCTATAGATTTTGATTGGTAAGGAGCTTTGACTTGAAACCACTTTCATTGGATTTGAATGATGATTTACCTTTCCGTAGAGTGATCACATTAATCAAACGGACTTACCGTTTGGGAGATATGGCTAAAATAAGGTTTGGAAAGTGAAAACAGCTTAACCAGGCCAAATAGGGTGATTAGCAGCTTGGCCCATTGGGGAATTTCGGAATTAGGGTTGCATAAGGGATGAAAAGGTTTAGAGAAACCTTTCTTTGTCATTTTTACAGCCGCCACTTACCTCTTTTCAACCCTAACAATGGCCTCCACCTTCTAAATCACTTCCAAATCCCCTTTTTGTCACTAATTAAGCAAATCAACGCCAAATCAAGTCAAATTAGCATCAAATCAGAGTTGGATCTGCTGTGTAGCATTGGAAACCTCCCCAAAATAGTATGAAAGTTCATATCTATAATTCATTTGTGGCTAAGGTGAGTGATTTGCGTTGTTTTCACTAATTACGGTGGTTAATGATAATTAGTGAAATTATGCATGTTAAAATTCTGGAAAAATATGTAAAAATTCTTAAATATTATTTTAGGGCTCTGATAAAAATTTGGGTTAATTTGTACATGTTTTGCTAATCATATGATTAAATTATGATTAGGGAGATTAAGGGGAAAATCATGGTTTTGGGTATGTTTGATCCATTTTAACTTGTTAAATTGTTGCTTTGATGTTTATGGTCATTTCTACATGTTACTATGACTGTTTGTAATGATTTGTGATTGCATAGAAAAGTTAGATTGGTCTAAAAAGCCGTCGTATGGTGTAAATAGCTCGCTGGAAAAGTGCAACAAATGGGATCGGATCGGACACCCGAACTCGCTCGTGGAGCATTCCACGACCTTGACCCGCTCGTGAATGGTGGCCACGAACCGAATCGCTCACGTCAGAGTACCCTGAACCAAGCCGCTCCTACTTGAGCACCACGAACCGATCCGATGAAGGGTCGACCCACGAGCCAATGGAGGACCCCAACCCGAAGTTGGAGTCACGACCCAATGATCTTGAGAGGACATCACGAACCGAGGACCCCGACCCGAACCCAATGGATGCTCACGATCCGACCAGTAGGAGTTTCCATGCATGAACTAATTTGAATGGAGGATCCCAACCCAACCCGATGGGGTAACCACGACCGAACCAAACCGAAGATGGGAAGAAGGTCGAACCGAATGGAAGCTTGTTTCTAAACCGATTCGGAGAAGACCAAACCTGGGATGCAAAGGTAGTCCAAATGAGAATTTGTAACTCAGGATCCAGACGGGAACCAACGAGTTAACTTCATGAGTTGGACTTTGCTATGGGACGTTTGCAAAGGGGTTATCAATGTCCATAGCTTTGACTCACCACTGAGAGACGGATGTTGGCTATGGATCAGTGCAGTGGAGTTTCATGACTCCATGGGGCAAAGTGATTGTAGAAGGGCTATGAGCCAGTGCGTTAGGGTTGTCATGACTCCATGGGACAGAGTGGACATTGAAAAGTATTAGTGGTTACGGATCAGTGCAGTTGAGTCGTCTTGACTCCATGGGGCAGAGTGATCGTAACAAAGAATTAGGTGATCAAATTGGTAGATATCATATACTTTACGCATTGAGTGAGAGATGTGAGGATGATTGCTATGTTTGATGTTTTCTATCACCATGACATGCACACGCCCCTCCCCATTATTTTCACACCATGTGTTAGTGTCACCTTAGAGTATTGTACATCCTGTTGTGCTAACTCTTTGGTTGCAGGTCCATGTTCAGGTATGGTTATGTATACCTGTTATTGTCCTGTTTTTGTTGTTTATCGCTCATACCAGACTTTTGTCTGACCCAGAGTTTTATGTCTCTTCTTATTACTTTGGGTGCTCCTAAATGAGCAGACTAGAGACAGGTTAGCAGGTTATGCACGAGTAGCTGTCCGGAGATGAGCAGGAGGCTTATACATATCATTTCCATACTCTCCCTGTGATGTTGCTGGTCACTACTTTGGGCATTAGTAGCGTACTTCCTATTTTTCTTTAGAGATAGTTTTAAAAGTTGTAATAATGACGGTTTGAATAATAAGCTGTATTTTGAATTTTCCGCTGCCATGATGGTTTAGTTTTCAGCTTATGCATTGTCTCGCCTGTTTTATATCAAATTATGTTATTATTATATTTTGTTCCATGCACTGTGAGATATACTACAGGTTCTTGTTAATTGATCGTTTCAAACTCCTTTTCCTTTGACGACTATCCCGTGCTGGTTGGACATCGGCACAACGCATTTCATTGGAAATGTCGGCTAGTGCGGGGCAGGCCATCACAATTTCTCTTTGTTTCCGTTCGTGCTTTTGTTTCGGTTTTTCATGTATGTCAACAATCCCTTTCAACACCTGAAATAGTTATAATAAATTTGCTTAACCATAAGATTAACTAAATTAATTACTTTGGTAAAGCGTTAATTACTTTCTAAATTTCCGAACACAGTCCAGAATTTCTATTGCACTTCATTCCTCGTCTTGTCTCTATAAACTGCTGCTTCATGTTTCTGTTTCTTTCGATTTGAACACGTTGCCTGCATCAATTTACTTTTCAGTGTATAGAAGTGTAATTAGTTTAATAATCTTTTACTTAAGGATAAATAAATATGATAATTACTTTTAGGAGATGTATGTATCGACCCATGTATTACGTTTTGATTTTTGAACTCACTGGCCCGATCTTTACTTCTTCTTTGTTGAAAATAAAGCATGTCTGTTTGTTCCAGCATGTAAATCATCCCTTTGGCTTCCTTAACCAAACTGCATCGCCTAGCTCCGGTGATCGGAACACCATCTGAGGTGACCAAAACCCATGCCCTAACATTTTCGTCCATCGCCCCAACCCCCGACTACTCAAGCTCTGCCAATCTTCGGCTAAACCCTTCAATTAATCACCATATCGAGCTCGATTCTATCTTCTACGAGCAACCACACACCTCGCGACTTCGTCCAGTGGTAGATATCACGTAGGAAAACCCATCTTCCTTTTGCATCATCATGAAATTCAAACCCGAGGAGGAGATCAAATCATTTTTAGGTTGAGAAGATGATAGCTGTTTAAAGGGTAAGGCAGTGGAATTTAAGTTTGACCAACAGAAACGAAAGATTAGGGTTGGTTGTATGAGATGTTATTTTTAGGGTTAGGGTTAGATTATTTTATTATTTTCGAAACTTCATGTTGAAGTAACACGGAAAAACAAACATATACGATCTCCAATCTAGACGAAATTCCTAATCGTAGCATAAAAAAATATTCTGGACCCGATGGGATAGGTTTCGTCGAATTCTGAGGTCGTTTGTAAAAAGTCCTTTATAAATCACAGGCTAAAAATCACACATTTAAATTTCCCATAATCACAAAATATATCTAATCAACTTGAAACTTTGAAATTATAATTGTACTTTTCCTTATGGATCCAATGAAATTTGTTTCGTTAAAACCGGAGTTCATTTGGCTAGTCGTTTATTCCTTTAACGTTACCCCCGTCTAAAATGGCCAAAATAATATAAACCATTAAGGTGTTTATCATTGCCATGATCAAATGGTAAGTCTGATTAACAAGAAAATTGAAATCTTATAATAACTACGAATCCAATGGCACAAATTTCGTCGCATTCCGAGACTGTTTCCCGGTACACTATTTTTACATGCCAAATAACGCTATTTTGGACACCAAAATATCCAATGTCCAAAAATAACAAACTACATGCCTATTCTAACTCTAAACGTCGATATGAACTCAACGGAATTGGTTTCATGGCTTAATTCGATTGTCACATCAAGTTATGCACAAATATCTCTCTATTAAATTAATTATGCACTATAGACAATGATTGGGCGTTTAGGGCGGCCGTTGTCACATACGACACCGGTTTGCCACAATTTGGTATTGTACAATAATTTAACATTATGGTTCTAATGAAACCAATTTCATGGAAAACCGAGACCGTTGCAAAATGCTCATTTTTAAGGCTCATATAATATTAATAAAATATTGTATAAATTCTAAAATAATCGAATTAAATAATTATATATTATTATTATCATAATTTTCCAAATAAATTTGCTGTATGGTTTCAGATATAAACCAATATAGATTATACAACCCAACATCATCATCGAGTTGAAACTGTATCGAAATTATATTAAAACCCTTTTTAAACGTTATATTTTAATAACGATTTACATGGCGACTATTTTTAAATTTGAATTGGGCACAACTAACAATTTATAACATGAAATCAGGATTTTTCTCTTTCACTAGAAAATTATAATTAACTAGATTCAAACGTTTCTTGTTTCTCAGAATTCCGACTTAAAATGGATTTTGTATATTCAATTGAAGTTCAAAACTCAATATTATGAAGCACCATGCCATTTCGAGCTCGTTTTAAATTATATATAAATTTAACATTCAAACTTCGTTTGAATAAACAAATTAAATATTAAAAACCATTAATATTCCAAAAATAATATTTAAAATAATAAATTAAATTAATTATTTGACTATAAAAAATACAGGACATTACGTTCTTCCCCTCATAGAAGAATTTCATCCACGAAATTACTAAGGTGGAAAGAATGTTACAAACTCATTAACTTCTCTGAAATCTAATTTATTTTAAATCAAAAACCAATTCAAAATCGTTAATAACAAATTCCAAAAACATCGAAAATATTCTAACACTTTAAATTCCCATAAAAATTCGGTAGAGTCTTCTGTACGGAGTGTGTCTGCGATATCACGGGAACAAATAATATATATAAATCGACCCACATGGTCGGAAAACAAAAACCAAAATGAAAATTTTATACTTTCACATAGGCGTACCTTTTATGAGCGCTATTGAGCATACTTGCTCAACTTACGTGCAATTTACGCAACCAAAATCATTACTCAAAGCCTTCTACCACCTGTACTTAACTCATTTAACATGCAAGTAATAGTTTCACGAAATTTATATAATATTTCATTATTTACTTGTGTAACTATACAAATTTCCAAAACCAAACATGAAGTATCAATTCATTTGCAATCACAGGGTAAAATCCTTAACTTCATGTCATATGCAGTTTCATACCAATTTATAATATTGGTATTCATTTTTCAATTCACTCAATTCTATTTTAAACTATTGATGAATTATATTCAACCAGTCTATCAAATAATCCATAATCAATCAACAACCAATGTACAACCAAATCAATTGAGTTTACATTTGATATTAATATTTAGTTTGGTTTTAACATATTTGAACATCAATCGATTTAAATCCGATTGATTTCTATTTAATTAATATTATTTTGATTTTCATATCTCAAATATATTTTATTTAATTACAATATCATTTTATTTCCACTTAACTAAGTTAAGTTCCGATTCCCAATCTAATTAACTGATTGAATTTTCTTTTTAACCAAATTATGATTCATTCAATCTCATACCAAAATTCTTATTCACAAATTTATATGTCAAATTCTCTTTATGGTTATATTAAACCATTTTAATTCAAATTTCCATTTGAATCTCATTCTTATCAACCAAACACACCAATATCTAAATAATTTGATAAAATTATTTCTTTTCTATACAAAAATTATAATTTGGGTAAAATTATTTCAGTTACCCTCTTTATAAAGTAATATTGTGTCCAACGTCAGTTCAATGCTTTTCAACACTTGAACAGATCAAACAACACAATACAAAACATCTATATATAAAATTTATAGATACGCTCTCTCATATATATATATATATATATATATATATATATATATACACACACACACACGCACGCACAACTCAATCTAGGGAATTACTAACACCATCTCTATCAAGTTACGCCATAGAACCAAGGTTATTACTAAACCAATAGCTCCGATATCACTACAATGACCCAAGAGAATTCGACACCAGAATTCCAACAATAATACACAAATCCTACATCACTTGCTAGAACCTAAGTATCGAAAACACAGATAGTTATTAGAAAGAAATTAGAGGATGTGAAAAGAAAGAAATAAATATTAAAATAGAAGAAGGAGAACCAAACACAATACAGAGTCCCACATCGCAGCAGAAAAAATAATATGGAAATAAATCTTTATTGAGAGCTTGAAAAAAATACTTACAATCATCAGAGTACATGACACATCTGAAAAGTTATAATAACTTGTCCTCATATACAATAACACAGCGGAAAAATACTAGATATCATACATCTGAACACCTCCAGCTCGTCTTTGGACTTCGCAGCATCCAATAACCTGGACCTATAAACCCCGGTCTAACCTGAGCATTACAAATGCCGGTTCAGTCTCGTGAACCAGAGTGAGGAAAAACACACTATGTTAAGGGTATCACACAACTTGTTTTTGACATCAAAATCTTTTCGAAAGAAAAATGTAGTCTTAAGACCAAATCTACACATAAACATGGATGGTTTTTACCTTACAATAATCCAAATCATTTTTGGAATCAATATCTTTTCTGATATTATAATAGTGTCTAAATACAAATAAATATCAATCTAGCAGAACGCTTGCATCTCACGCTCTATATATATGGTATACAATCAAAACTGCAGGCGCTTATTTGAGAATGGATTTCCATGGCAATATAGGCAACCACCTTTCCGATAATATACCCTCAGAGATGAATACATTGGGATTCAACAAGAATATCTTGCAACCCAGGCTAAACATGACTGGCCCCTCACTTCACTTGAGAGTACCGAATATATCATTACCATGGTTGGAGGCCAGCCAACGGAACCGATAGCATATATACAAAAATAAAAAGGGATAACCAAAGTCACTTGATTTCTCCTGATCAGATAATGATATACCCTTATGATGGACGCGACCCACATAACCATGTGACCTACCCCATTTTATACCATTTCCCGGTTGATAAGGCTTGAGGTTATACTTACTCATTAGAACATACAGCCACCATTCACTTTCAATGCCACATCGTTACATCCATCAGATATCACTAATTGACGTCCACAAATATACTCTAGTTGTAAAGCTAAGAGAAGTGCCGCTCTCCGTCAGCAACTATGGTGCGTTTGAAGAAATCAACGTACGTAATCCCTTTGGAAATACTATGTCAGACACTCATCCATACAAGTCATCCAGGAACGGGATGAACCGAAGGCACCTTCCTACCACATCCTAGGAATCACTCTATAGATCAATAGCGAGTTTTCCTTGCAATCCATAAATTTCAACCACGACAGATTCATAAATGAAAATAACTCTGGTTGCAACATCAAAGAAATTTGACAAGTTGTTACGTTTATGAAGATCCATGGTCTTCAATTGCTCCAACTTCAATTAACATCTTCACATATTTGCTGGTTTGGAATGGTTTCAAAAATAAATTAGATCCCGATCTTTCTGTACCAACGATCGTATGTGCCAGATTTGATAGTCAGTTATTTAACTATCAAATAAATAATCACAAGAATAAACTGAGTTCACTGATTCATTACATGTCATTACTTGGCCTCTTTAATAATAATTTATGAATGGTTAATTAAACTTCTAAATCTTTAAGTATCTCGAACATAGCTTTCCACTTCTCATCTAAAATAAGATTATTTTCAAAACTATTTTAATTTGACCCTTCATAAAATGTTCTATAATTAAATCTAATTTTTTATTCTACTATCATATTCAAAACATTTGCTACATCATTTCTCATTATCTATAATTAGGAAAATCAATTTAGCTTATCATTCAACGTTACGAAATCTCTTTGTTTCATTGCCGGAAAACAATAACCTACTCTTATACTTTTTCGAATAAACACATTCCAAAACTCTACATTTCATTTCCCTTTGCTTGAAAATACCGTTATAATCTCACACGGTCTCTTTATTTCTTTTACTTCAGAAACATTATTATATCTATATTCTCAAATTTACCCATTTCCGTTTTTTGGAAATCTCATTATATATTCTCGAATCTTGCGATTAACGTTGCGTTATTATTTCTCATATGGAAATAATAAATTATTCATAACCTCTTTCCCATTACCATCTAATATCATCCTCAGTTAATCCTGAAGTCATTCAAGTTAGGGTTTTTATTTACCTCTCAGACCTTGATCAACAACATTCTTATCTTAAGATAGATATGAGTTGTAACTCAAAAACCAATATTCATTCTAGTATCAAACAAATCTCATTAACTATTTTATTAAAAATATAGTTTATAAAACCGTCTTACTTTTGAAAATATCTCTTTTTAAATATAACTTATCATTACTTAATATGTTGATTAAGTAATTTCTTAATACAAATCACTTCTTAACCTTAACTTCTTTCAAACATTTCATTTTATAACTTGAATTATTAATACCAAATCCCATTACTAAATTCTTTGCCAAATTCAATTACAAATCCCTTCTAATCATTTCTTTTCGAAAATCTCATTTCATTTCCATTCATTCTCTCAATCCATTATTTAATAACGTTAATTTAAAATTAATGCTTTAACTCCACATCCCTTTATAAATCTCATTTATAAAACTCAGGTTTAATATAAACCCATTTTATCTCAATTTCCCATTACTTAATTGAAATATTAAGTAAACATTTAATTTAAGCTATCATATTTGCTTAAAATCCCTTTTATAACTTTGTTATGAAAACTCGAGATTTATATTAAAACCCATTCATAAACTCCTTTCTTAATTCAATTAGATTTCATTACAAGTACACTTAAATTATTATTAGTTAAATAATAATTTAATATTGTATATAACGTTGTTGTATGTAGCAATTATATGATTTTTGTTTGATGATAACAACCAAATATATATTATTATAAATGTGTTTGTTATTGTACTATTATACTACATCACAAACAGGAATATAATATTTATCTTTAAATAAAATACGACTGTACAAGAATTCAAATATTGAAACTGTATTTTATTTGAATGTAATATTTTATTTCAACATTCAAAAAGTACAAATTTTAAAACCCCACTATTTGTACAATTTCACTGGTATACAATTCATATACATTCAGTTTCGTACAATGTTCCTCACTACAACTCTCAGTCACTCAATCACTCAGTTATACAGTTTCACTCATACATTCACTAACACACTGACATAGTCTTTAGTCTGTTGTCTTCACAACTTTTAGTCAGTCCAGTCATCCACACTTATCACATACAGAAACACACACATAGTATCTGGAACAGAGATAATATTTCAAATTCTAGAAGATATAATTTTTGTTTTAAAAATTTATTTGCCTCAGAATTTTGGTGTGTTTCCCCTTATATTTCATGACTTGATCTAATTTATATAGACATCGTCCGTAGTGCTCACATATATATTCTCTAGACGTGCATGATACATGTATACACATACATCGTATGTATATACACATATCACAGTGCCGGGACAGGAAAATTATTCTGAATGACTGCATGTACACACGTGTATAAATATACACGCATACACTGTCTCGCCAATCAGAATGCAGTATAAATATACACGCATACACTGTCTTGCCAATCAAAATGCAGTATAGCAACTGAGGAGTAGTCACGTGGATCAACTCGACTCAGTGCACATATATGATTATCATGCATATGAAACAGAGCAGCATTTTATACATGGCCAAGAGTAGATTGCAACAACATGTCAACAAGGCACAGGAAAATGAAAATGCACAACTCAAACCAATGGTGGAGTTAGTATGAAGGTGCAACATGGTACAAACACAATAGTGCACAGGCAAGGGTCAAGTGAAGCAACTCAAAACAGTATACATGCACTCAAACAAAGCAAGAGTGTTCAAATGGCATATCATAGTTATCATAGTTTAGCAGTTCAAGTTCAATATGCAAGTGAAATGATCAGAGAACCCATGCTAGTGATTAACATAGAAATGTGTTTATTTTATGCTCTTATATTTTATCTTTTGTAAATAAATAAATGATACTTGGGGTACTTTCGTGTGTTTTTACAGGATGTCAAGAAATGCCTCCTTCGTTCAAATTAAAGGCCAACTACAGATAAAAGCTACTTCCCCGTATTAAAGCCATCTCAAATACAAAAGATGTTGTAGCTCACTGGTAATTGCATGGAAATTTGTATTGAGAAACCTGAGTTCGATCCCCGTCGAGCTAACTTTTTGCCAAAGAACAGAACGCGTTCACACTGCCCCTTTGCTATGAAGATTAGTGTTATATTATATATATACATATTCATGTGTATGTATGATATTCACTAAGGGACCTTTCAGGAGTAGTCATGGAAATCAATTCAGAACCTTCATTTTTCAATTTCCAATTAGAAGAATTTCTGATTTATTGCCAAGAAAAGATCAATTTTGAAGATTTTATCCCTTGTTGCCTTTGGAGTCTAATGAGTATGCTTGTTTGGAAGAATTAATCACATACAATCTGCTCATCAATCAATCAATCAATTTGCCACATGGAAGATAGGGAAGATTTGGAAGATATTCACCGTGATTTGCTTTCCAATCAAGCTTGGTCAAGGAAGGCAAGAGATATGATATTACTTCTTGGGAAAAGAGGGCCATTTAGTCATTGATTTGATTTGGTCTACATCTCTATAAATATACATGATGTCCCATTGTAAATCCCATTCATTTTTCTATTCTGTATTCTCTTTTGTTCTAATAAAAGTCTTTTCTTTTTTCTAGTTTTATTGTGATTTTAATTTCATAACAGTTTGTGTTATCTACCTAATTAGGTTTGGGTAGAACACATATTGTTATTTTCTTTTATTACTGCTTGTTAGCGATTCACTGTTTGATTAGTTTCAATAGGAATCCTACTTTTAACTTCTGTTATTGTTCTAGTAGTTATTCTCTTTTTCTAGTAATTGTTCTTTTCTTTTCAACTGTTGAATTTGATACTGATTAGATTCAGATTCAGAGTAATTTCAACAACATTAAAAACAACTCCAAATTTCGTCTAACATGCCCTAGAATAAATAAATATTAATTTTTAATTACACCTCCCAGTGTTCGACCTGTTTGCTACACACCTGTATGCTTGCAGTAATTTAATTTAAATATCGTGCTTTTCTAATTCATAAGAAAGCGACGATCAAGTTTTTGGCGCCGTTGCCGAGGAGGTAATGATTAAATTTTATTGTTTATTTAATATATGATTCTTGTTAGTTTTTATTTTTATTTTTGTTTTTGTTTTGCTAAAAAAAATCTCTTTATTAGTTGATTTTGTATCAAACATTGGTGCTAGAATCATCTAAACAAGAGAAGAGAAAAAAAATTCTTGCCACTTTTGTCTCTTAGTTTCTTTTCTTTAATCTCATCTATTCCTTCCTTCCCAATTTTTACATTTGTTTGTTCCCTCTTGCGAATTTATTCCTACTTTAGGCAAATAAAAAAAAAAGAACTTGCCAAATTTTCTTGACCTTATTTCCTTTTTTTCTTTCATTTATTTATTTCCTTTTTATTTCTCAATCTCCTTCTTTTCCCAATCTTCTACGTTCTCTTTCTTCTTTTACAAATAAAAAAAAAAGAAAATTTTTGTCATTAAATTCTTCCCATTGTACAAATTCTTGCCATTTTCTTATAATTTCTTCTCACAAATCTCCTTCTGTTGCAAATCTCTTACCCTTTTAAAAAAAAAACAAATTTCTTTCTAAATTTTCTCGTTGCTGCTGAATAATTCCATTACCCAAATTTCTTTCCATTTTGCAATCACCTTTTTAGTTTTCACATCTTTAATTTGCTTGCTATTTTCTCTCATTGCTTTCCTTTTATAAAAAAATAATAAAAAATATTGCCACTTTTTCTTTTAATTTCTTACCAATTTTTCGGTTCTTTCCTTCATTTCCTTTCCTATTTTTATACACCCCTTTCCTTCATTTTACAAATTTTAAAAGGAAAAAAAAGTTACCAATTTTCACCTATTTCTTTCCTTTTTATTTCTCAATCCCATTCTCTTCTTTTACAAATTCTTTCTTCTTTTCAACATATTAATAACATAAAAAAACAACTCCAAACTTCGTATAACACGCCCAAGAAGAAACAACTAATAATTTTTAATTACACCTCCCTGTGTTCGATCTGTATGCTACACACCTGTACGCTTGCAGTATTTTTCAATCTATGGATCATCTTTTCCCAATGCCTCACTCATTTAGAACTCGTCCTAAAACGTTGTAAGGAAAAATCCCTCGTGCTTAATTGGGAAAAATGTCACTTCATGGTAAAAAGGGGGATAGTTCTAGGTCATGTCGTCTCCAAAGATGGCCTTGAAGTCGATAAATCTAAAATCGATTTGATTGCTAATCTGCCTCCTCCTAAGTCTGTTAAAGATGTTCGTTCATTTCTTGGCCACGCGGGATTCTATAGAAGATTCATTAAGGATTTCTCGAAAATTTCAAAACCTCTCTCAAATTTACTTGCCAAAGACGTTAAGTTCGAATTCTCCAATGACTGCAAAACATCTTTTGAAACTCTTAAGTCAATCTTGACCACAGCTCCCATCATTCAACCGCCTAATTGGACTCAGCCCTTCGAACTTATGTGCGACGCTTCTGACTTTGCAATTGGAGCCATCTTAGGTCAGCGTATCGATAAACTCCCTCGAGTCATTTATTACGCTAGCAAAACCTTAAACGAGGCCCAATTGAATTACTCAACTACTGAAAAGGAATTTTTGGCAGTTGTCTTCACTCTTGAGAAATTCAGACCATATCTCATAGGATCCAAAATCATAGTTTACACTGATCATGCTGCCCTTCGGTATTTTCTTTCTAAAAAGTATGCCAAGGCCCGCTTGATTTGTTGGATCCTTCTTCTTCAAGAATTCGATATAGAAATACGAGATAAAAAGGGTTCTGAAAATGTCGTAGCTGATCATCTCTCTCGAATTATGCACGAAAATGTTAACGACACCCAAATCGATGACTATTTTCCTGACGAACAAATTCTTTCCGTCTCTAACACCCCTTGGTACGCTGACATTGTGAATTATCTTATCACACAACAAACACCCGCCGAATGGTCAAAACAAGATAAACAAAAATTTCTCTCGAAAGTTCGAAACTTCTATTGGGACGACCAATATCTTTTCAAATACTGTCCAGACCAAATCATTCGAAGGTGTGTTCCCGATCATGAACACCAAAGTATTCTCTCCTTCTCACATGACCATGCTTGTGGCGGTCATTTTGGAGCAAGAAAAACTGCTGCAAAAGTACTGCAAAGTGGTTTTTATTGGCCCATAATGTTTCGTGACGCGTTCGAATTTTGCTCTAAATGCGATCGATGTCAAAGAACGGGTCGAATCACTAAGCAAAACATGATGCCTCTCAACCCCATTTTAGTGATTGAGTTATTCGATGTTTGGGGCAACGATTTCATGGGACCATTCCCTAATTCATTTGGGAATCTTTACATCTTGCTTGCGGTAGATTATGTCTCAAAATGGGTTGAAGCCATTCCGACCAAAACCAACGACAACAAGGTTGTTGTCAAATTCCTCAAAGAAAACATCTTTTCATGCTTTGGCACACCTTGAGCTATCATTAGCGATAATGGCACTCATTTCTGTAATCGTGCTTTTGAGTCCTTGCTCAAGAAATACTCAATCACACACAAGCTGTCAACACCTTACCATCCACAAACTAGTGGACAAGTAGAAATTTCTAGTAGACAAATCAAACAAATTCTTGAGAAAACCATGAATTCCAATAGAAAAGATTGGTCCGTAAAACTGATTGATGCACTTTGGGCTTTTCGCACTGCTTATAAAACCAATCTAGGGATGTCACCATATCAATTAGTCTTCGGAAAGGCCTGTCACTTGCCTCTTGAACTAGAGCATTGTGCCCTGTAGGCCATAAAATTTTTGAATTTTGACTTAGAAAAAGCAGGCTTACATAGGAAGTTACAAATTTCGGAATTAGAGGAATTAAGAAATGAGGCGTATGAAAATGCGAAAATCTACAAAGAAAGAACCAAAGCCCAACAGGACAAAAACATACTTCGTAAGGAATTCAGCGTAGGTCAAAAAGTTCTTTTATACGACTGTAGACTTCACTTGTTTCCAGGAAAACTCAGATCTCGATGGACTGGACCTTATGTTGTGAAAACAGTATATCCTCATGGAGCGGTTGAAATTGAAAATCCTAGGGATGGAAAAGTCTTCAAAGTAAACGGTCAACGACTGAAACCATTTTTGGAATTCGAGCAATATGACGAAGATGACCATATCGATCTGCATGAGCCTGATCATCCACCATGAAATCAGGTGGTACACGTTCTTTTTATTTTATTTTTATTTTTCATTTTTTTTATTTTATTTTTGTTTTTCTGCCTTAGACAGTTGGGACACTGTCTCAATCAAGTGTGGGGGGAGTCTGCATTGCATTCTTTTGATTTTTCTTTAATTTTTCTTTCTTTTCATGTAGGACCATCATACATTTTATATCATAGTAACATACCATAAAAAAATTTTTTTAAAATACGACTCATTTTCAATCGATACAACAAAATAAGTTTACAATTTTTAGCCAGTTGATAGTATTTTTTTCTCTCAACGTAGATCGAATAAGAAATATAATGAAAAGTTTAATTTTGAGGGATAATAGTGTAACCGGTACATAGGGAGATTCTTAGGTGATGGCCATGAAATCTATTCTATATTGTAGACTTTGTTTAAATAAGTGGAGGACTTAAAATACTTATAATGGCTTGTCAAATCTTTAAAACTAAGTAGTGTTAAGTTGAATTCGCGTAACTCTCTTTTTGTGCTTATAAATTCAATAATAATAATAGTAATCCAAGGGTATCCAACATTGCTTGTATATCGAGCGTTGGTGTGCAAACCCGCCAAGCTCTATCCGACATGTTGTTGACAAAGTCAGCGTTGGAATATCTTGGTCTCATTTTATGAGATTGGACACCTAAGGATTACCGACACGTTGTTGACAAAGTCAAAGTCAGCCTGCACAATCCGCCAAGCTCATTACCCACTCTCCGTTAGTCCGCGAGGCAGTGCATGGGTGGTAAACCTTGGTCTTCTAAGTTAGGTATATGTACTTAATCATAAATTTTAAAATTTTATAGAATAAAGAATAAGCGATGATGCCCAAACACTTCTTGACCTTATTGATTTGACTAGCCATACATGAGAAAATAATAATACCACTTTTCAAACTGTGCAAAGCAAACTAAGAATTTATTTCATGGCTGCACTATGTTATCAACCGAACTAACTGGCCAAACTAGAATTTAACATTTGAAAACTTGATTTATATTGAAAATTTGTGACAAGTCGAGGTATCTAAAATAAAATCAACTGATTAGAAATTATTAACTTAATTTATTGTACCACTTTCCTGAAATAAGTCGTGTTTTCATTTAATTTTTTTATTTTGCATACGACCATTGCATTCATGTAGTTTCATTAGAACCATAGCATACTGCATTTGGATTTTGTGGGTAGTATCCGCTGAAAACCCTCACGAGACACCACTCGTCCTACTAGGGACACCTAGAGGTTTAACGGCTTGTTGCATACGCTCAATGCAATCGTGTTTCCTACGAAAGTGTGACCTATCTAGTCTAGTTTTTCACTTCTTGTTTTACTCGAGGACGAGTAAAAGATAAGTGTGGGGGTATTTGATTAACATAGAAATGTGTTTATTTTATGCTCTTATATTTTATCTTTTGTAAATAAATAAATGATACTTTGGGTACTTTTGTGTGTTTTTACAGGATGTCAAGAAATGCCTCCTTCGTTCAAATTAAAGGCCAACTACAGATAAAAGCTACTTCCCCGTATTAAAGCCATCTCAAATACAAAAGACGTTGTAGCTCACTGGTAATTGCATGGAAATTTGTACTGAGAAACCTGAGTTCGATCCCCGTCGAGCTCACTTTTTGCCAAAGAACAGAACGCGTTCACACTGCCCCTTTGCTATGAAGATTAGTGTTATATTATATATATACATATTCATGTGTATGTATGATATTCACTAAGGGACCTTTCAGGAGTAGTCATGGAAATCAATTCAGAACCTTCATTTTTCAATTTCCAATTAGAAGAATTTCTGATTTATTGCCAAGAAAAGATCAATTTTGAAGATTTTATCCCTTGTTGCCTTTGGAGTCTAATGAGTATCCTTGTTTGGAAGAATTAATCACATACAATCTGCTCATCAATCAATCAATCAATTTTCCACATGGAAGATAGGGAAGATTTGGAAGATATTCACCGTGATTTGCTTTCCAATCAAGCTTGGTCAAGGAAGGTAAGAGATATGATATTACTTCTTGGGAAAAGAGGGCCATTTAGTCATTGATTTGATTAGGATTTGGTCTACATCTCTATAAATATTGTGAAAACCCGTAACTTCCCCGTAAAGGAAAGCGTCGGATAGTTCGAGAACAAGCCACAACAGAACGCATACAGAAGAACATTTCATTGTATATTACAACAATGCACCAGAATACAAGAATATACAGAGTATAAATGAATATTACACCGAAATATCAGAGATTTAAATTACATTTAAATACATCGCAGCGGAAAATAATACAATACACAACTAGAAGGAGATATACGGATACAAAGCTTTCCGGATATCATTCCAGCTATAAACCATGATCCTATGAATAAAAATCTGCAAAACCAAAACTACTAGCTGCCCGTGTGGAAAATAGGGGCACCCAGAGTTTAGGTTAAAACAATAAACTCCAGGTCAGGCATGTGACTGGTGTGAGAACTAAAACAGTTATTAATCTTTATTTTTAAAGTTAGGTAAATCAAGGGACCACGCCGTATAACACGGAACGGGTTTCCTCCCAAGAATACCAGTGCATAAAACAACAGCGCAATGCTAAATAAAGAAAAATGAAGCTGTTATAAGACCCAGGTCCTATCACATAATGCAACGCAAGCCGGGGGATAGGGTTTTCCCTTATAACAGCCAAAGAATGCTTGATACGTTTAAAGCAGATTATTTGATGCTATTATAAGTGCATAGTGTATAAAACAACTTCAAATCATAAGTATCAATCATAGGCGGCATGGGTACCATATATCATGTCGCCATACTAGTTCTACAATTAAAACCGCAAATGTCACGTATTTGGAAATTGGATTTCCATCTATGAACCGAGGCAAAAGATAGTCCTCAACCGATTCGAGATGCTCTAGCCCGCCCCTCAGGATCAGAGCTCGAGTGACCCTTGGATCCTCAGGGCCGGTCCACCGATGTGGATTAAAATGCCTGAACATGCGTTTCCCCGCCCTATGGGGCGTAGGTGAGCCAACTAAATGACTCCATCGGTTCGAGAACGACCGATCAATCCGAGGCGCCTCGCAACAGCAACAACCACATAAGTCAAACTCGTCAGGGCGGGTAAAACCACTGACGCCACTTCTAGCTAGAAAGAAACGCATGCCCTCCCTGACGTCCTCTCCCGTTTTTGGTTCATACCGGGTGTGAAACTCGCGAAGCAAACGTTACACAAAGCTACGCCACAAAGGCCTTGCTTTGATCATCACCACAAGACTTTGCTTTTCAACAGAAGCCTCGATCAATTGCCACTTAGGCATGCCACACAGGCAATTCACTCCATGCGTTTGATATCCATCAATATATAACCCCTGAGCTCGTACGTCTCAGAGAAGGGCGTTAAGCAAGAGAATAAATTCTCCGCCGCCAAACAGATATATATTTAATAAAGATCAATCACACGGACTAAAATCCAATGTCAAACACACAGTCCATTTACAAGTCCGTTCTGGGTCTGAACGAAACCGGAGGCACCTAGTACCCCGCATATCCATCGATCTCCAAGTACGTCTGGACGATCACCAACTGTTTCCATCTTCTTGGGTGTACAGCCCAATCAAGATCATCAGTAATCACCCAAACGACGTGAAGACTTCCGGTCTTCGACCATCGTCTTCATCTTCGACTTATCGTCGTATCAGTTATTCAGAATGGGATAAACCCGGTCTTTCCGAATAACTCGCGTATATATTATAAAAGGGTTACACAAACACAACATACGCCTCATTCCAATTCATTAGTCACTAACCGTAAATTAATCAAGAGAATAATTCCCCAAATATTAACCCCGAAGGCCGAAACCAACATCAGATCAGTATCCAGAAAACCATTCTGCTTAGCTAACCGACAGTTAGTTTCTGATTTTCACATTCATAGGGAAAGGTTCCCATTAATTTTATCCAAGATAAATTCCTTGAATTTATTCTTTATTCTTTTTTTTTGAATCTCAATTCAAACTAGTCGGGATTAGCGAACCTTACCGAAGTAATCATTTATTTTAATTTCCCCATCCCAACCTATTCATCCCATGAAGTAAAACTGGTAATACTTCATATCTAACACCACAGTGTTATCGGTAAATTCAATTACCATTTCACATTCAAATCTAATTAAAGATTTAACTATCGCCTGGAGCAAAACTGGTGATACTCCATTTTCGATCATTTCAATCTAATTAAAGATTCATTAAAACTCCACTTAGTTTTAATCTTCGACTGGGTTAAAGAATCGGTGTCATTTAAAACACGGTTCACGATAAACCCAAAATCACATTCCATTAATTATCGGGTTAAAGAACAAGTGTTATTTAAAACACTGTTCACGATAAACCCAAAAATCAATACCAATTCAATTCCAATTAAATATCATTTAATTGGTACACTTCATTAAATCTAAAATAAAAAAAGATTTAATCTTTTCTCAGCTGGGTTCAAGAACAGTGTTAGTGAAGACACCATTCACGACAAACCCAAATCACATTTGATATTAAACACAAGGCTCTGAATAGAAAATATACCGGCTTATATTCAATATCAAATTCTACGACTAACAAATATCGTATTGGAAATAACGATATATATATCTATATCTTTCAAATTTCCATAACAACATTTGTATAATCACGAAATCCAACATCGAAATATTCCGAAGACAATTTCGATTCAAATCCATTCCAATGCAATCATCGGAAATTTTGGTTATTTTCAAAACCATTTCAAATTCAATTTATTTATTTAAAAATAAATAGAATTATAATTCTAGTTCAAAACTAGTTCATTTCGATAAAAATCTATTTTTATCTTTTCAAATATGGAGTTTTTCATCCCAATTTTTCCCAAATCATTTCTTATGATTTTACACAAATTATTACTATTTTTAATAATTTTATCAAGGCCCGTACAGTCGATTTCCATCAATGGCCATCGAACTGCACTTACAGCGACCTTTTTCAAATTTGGTTTGGACATAATTCCAAATCCAACCATTAGATTTCTAATTTCTAATATTCTTTAGAAAGCTCTTTTCGATACGAACCCAACGGTTCCGGTTTTAGGAGAATCCGACGGTCGGATCTCCCGTAATGTCCGTTTGAAATAAATGGTCGAAATTCACGAACTGCTGCGGCGCGGCGCGTTCTATTCAGGCCATTATATTATATATATAATATAGATAATATATACTTCGTCGATTTCTATTTAAAACGAATTATATAAATAGTTTTAAAATTTGTTTCAAAAGCAATTTCAACTTTCATTTCAATTCAAATCAAAATTGAATTCTTCTTTATAAATTCGTTTTAAAATTCATTTCTATTCAATTCAAATTTCAATTCAATTTGAATTCATTTCAATTCGGTTTCAATTCAGTTTGAATTCGTTTCAATTCATTTCGAAATCGTTTTCTATTCAATTCATTTCGAAATCGTTTTCAATTCAATTCATTTCGAAATTGTTTTCAATTCAATTCATTTCGAAATCGTTTACAATTCAATTCATTTCGAAATCGTTTTATATTCAATTCATTTCGAAATCGTTTTATATTCAATTCATTTCGAAATCGGATAAAATCGATATAAATATCGTTCACGTCAAAATGGCGTCAATCTAATCAACACGGCTTCATATATTCCTTTATTTTATTCAACAAATGAATATTTATTTATGTCAACACACGATTAATCTCAACGAGTGAGTACTGTCCATATGTGACTATTTTTGTTAAATTATTTCGTTCAACACATGACTAATCTCAACGGATGAGTACAGTCAACACATGAACTTTTATTTTATAATATTCTTTATTTTCTAAATTGGAATGAGGCCCAATCAATCACCATATAATGTTAATTATATGGATTTTCATACATCACAAGTATATAATAGCATTGAAAGATAATCAACCATCAACCAAAGTGTACTACACTGTATAAGCATCAAATATAGATATCTAATGCTTATAACAGCCTGTCAATCAATCGATCGACACATTTAGTCAATCAGGATGAGTGAACTTCAAATTTCATCCCAACACCCGTGTGGGGTTTCAAACAATCAAACACAGATTTTATTTGTGCAGTTGGGTGATGTGTAAAATTTATCGTCCCAATCAATGTCATTCAAATAGGTGTACATAAACAAACCGTCCGGTTTGTAAATGAATATTTTATTTTATTCACTTCACGTTAAAAATTATATTTTTAACGATAAAACATTTTATTTTAACATATGAATTTCTATTCAGTTCATTCTTTAAATAAAATGATATTTTTATTTTTCTAACATATTTTAGAAAATTTCGGCGGCATAACGGCACGATACTAGAAACGGGACAAGGCCTAGCCTTATCCCCGGTCTAGTGAAGGCCCACGCCATTCACACATCAATCAAATTCACCAAACAACCAAATTCAAATCAAATCATCAAACTAATTTATGCAACCAAACAAACAAGTCCATGGTCTGTGGACGATTGTGTCGGGTGCTACTAAACACCGTCTGCATCCTAGTATATATATATATATATATATAACTAGAAAAATTAAATTGAAAGGTGAGAAATTCTCACCGATAGCTATCCAACTTCACGACACTTCCTTTATAGAAATCTTCTTCATTCTCGCCTTTTTATCATCTTCGTTTGCTCGTAGCCACTACATATATAAAAATCGAATTTTTACTTCGTTGTTCAATATATAAAAATCGAATTTTTACTTCGTTGTTCAATATATAAAAATCACATTTTTACTTCGTTGTTCAATATATAAAAATCACATTTTTACTTCATTGTTCAATATATAAAAATCACATTTTTACTTTGATGTTCAATATATAAAAATCACATTTTTACTTTGATGTTCAATATATAAAAATCACATTTTTACTTCGATGAAAATCCGCCCTTTGCTATATTATTCAAATATACAAGTTTTAAAACTGGTTTTCTCTGTTATACAAAAAAAAAATTAACATCATAAACGAAGAAAAATTAAAAATAGAAGCTTACTGGGGAGGCCGGGGAGATGGAGAGGGGCGAATGTTGGCGGCCTACGGCAGTACGAAGTGGCGGCGGCGGCTTCAGGCGCTCAGGGCGTCGGTTGGGTCTTGGACTCGAATTGGGGCTTCAGGCGAGATGCGCGAGGGGGGGGGTCCTGGGTTTTCTTCTTCCGTCGATCTAGGGTTTGGGGGAGACCTAGGGTCGCGGAAATCGAAAGGACGAGGGGCAGGGGAGGTTGACGCAAGGAGGAGGAAGGCAGAGGGGTGGAGAGGGTAACGGCGGCGCCAGAGGGGCTGACGGTGGGAGGTAGGCGCGTCAAACGAGATCCGTCGGCCCTTTTTTTCTTTTTTCTTTTTTTTTCATACTGAAGGTGGAGGAGAATAAAGGGATATATAATATATATATATATATTATTTACTTTAATTAATTTCAAAAAGCAACTTTTATTTCGACCTCTAAACGAGACCCACCGCCTGTCGTCCATAGCATTTTACCCCCATTCCGAACACAATGGGATATGTATCGTAGGTTGATTTGATCGTTTCGATCAGTTTCCTTTGAATTTACATTTAAATCACTATATTGAATTTTAAACGTACATTTCAAATTGCCGGGGTCACATACGAACTTTTAAAAATTCCTGAAAAATATTTTCTAGTTTCGTATTGACGATACGGTCCTAACAAAACTAGTTTCGTCGAATTCTGAGACCGTTGGAAAGATGGCCAATTTCCAGTCGATTAAAATCAACTAAAACTGGTCAAACGCGTTTTCCTTTGCCACGCTCATATATTGATTCGAAAAATTATGAAATTTGAAACCTAGCAATAACTTCACATCCCGGACCCAACAAAACTAGTTTCGTCGAAATCCGAGGTCGTTTGCAAAATGTCCATTTTTAAGGGCCTGAATTCCATAGCGACTATTCAGAATTTTCAACTGGACATATCTTTTGATTCCCGCTATGAAATCTTGATTTTTCGGATTCGTTAGAAAGATATTACCAATTAGATCCTAATGTTTTTGGTTTCACTAAAATCCGGATTGTTTTGCACCCGGTACATTCAATTGAAGTTTGAAATCGAATTATCGAACTATCGCGCCATTTTCAATTCTATTTATAATTATATATAAATATTTATATTCTAACGACGACGTATATAATATATACGTTCGAAATATATTCAAAATAAATTTTTCGTCGATATTATTTAAAATAATTCATTTTAAATAATCAAAATTCGCTAAAATTGCCAAAATAAAAATTTTAAACTGGCCCAGATTTTCCGGGTTATTACAATCTCCCCCACTTAAAACTTTTCGTCCCCGAAAAGGAACAAAGTCGAAAGTGGTTTGATTAATCAACACTACGTTCGATCTGTCTTCCATTCTCTAACTTTTCAGTTTTTGAGAATTTTCAAATTTTCAAAAATTTGGCTAACACCCGGAATTTTCGAAAAAATTCGCCATAACCTCCCCTGCACCGGGAGCATCGGTGAATTTCAAATAGCTTCCCCGGTCCTTCAGATCTCAAAAAGAAAAAGAAAAAGCCAAGCGGCTAGCCAATAGGCTCATAAAATCATCATCACCCAAACAAAATAGTAAATTATGTAGTAAACATGTACCTATTTGTCGGGCAAACAAATTTTATTCTCTGCTCTAGCCTCCTTGCTATGACCTGTTCAATGAAAGTATATGTATATGCAAGCAAACGCAACCAATTTTCAATATAATTCAATATTTGGTTCAATTAGGCTAAATGGTTAAAAATTAGCAAACGAATAAACAAACAACACAAACATCAATCAATTAGTGAATTAGAGTTTCAAATTCATAACTTTGATACATATAAAGAAAATCATGTTTTTGTTGCCAATTCACAACAATAAATCTATCTATATTAGTTTTGGTTCTCACACCAGTCTAATGGAAATATATAGATATCACACCTTCGAAACACGAACATAAATACTGATGATGTCATGACAATCATCAGTACCATCTCCGGGCGACTAGAATGTGATTCCATATCTATCCAGTATATTAAAACTTTGAATATACGTTTGCAAGGCGTATATGCAAATTCTTTATATACTGAATTGTCCAAAATCAATACAAATAAATAATCAAATACGAATAGTTGATTTAAATTTTCAAAACCAAACTTGTTTTCTCTTGAAAAATATACCCTTCACACTCGTTCTAGGATACTACTGATCCCATCTCTAACGAGTCATTCCCGTTGGATATTACTAATCCAATATCTGATGAATTCTTTCGTACGGTTCTAATGTGTCTTATTCTCTAGCTTTGTAAACCAAACCTCTGATACCAACTGTGAAAACCCGTAACTTCCCCGTAAAGGAAAGCGTCGGATAGTTCGAGAACAAACCACAACAGAACGCATACAGAAGAACATTTCATTGTATATTACAACAATGCACCAGAATACAAGAATATACAGAGTATAAATGAATATTACACAGAAATATCAGAGATTTAAATTACATTTAAATACATCGCAGCGGAAAATAATACAATACACAACTAGAAGGAGATATACGGATACAAAGCTTTCCAGATATCATTCCAGCTATAAACCATGATCCTGTGAATATAAATCTGCAAAACCAAAACTACTAGCTGCCCGTGTGGAAAATAGGGGCACCCAGAGTTTAGGTTAAAACAATAAACTCCAGGTCAGGCATGTGACTGGTGTGAGAACTAAAACAGTTATTAATCTTTATTTTTAAAGTTAGGTAAATCAAGGGACCACGCCGTATAACACGGAACGGGTTTCCTCCCAAGAATACCAGTGCATAAAACAACAGCGCAATGCTAAATAAAGAAAAATGAAGCTGTTATAAGACCCAGGTCCTATCACACAATGCAACGCAAGCTGGGGGATAGGGTTTTCCCTTATAACAGCCAAAGAATGCTTGATACGTTTAAAGCAGATTATTTGATACTATTATAAGTGCATAGTGTAATAACCCGGAAAATGTGAACCAGTTTAAATTTTTTTAATTAGGTTATTAACAAGAAATTTGAATGATTAAAATAGCCTATTTCCACAAAATATAGAATTGTGTATAATATGGCAGTTTGAAATTTTGAATACAAACTTTGTCTGACTGTACCGAGTGGAAAATATAAGAGATTTTAACGAAACTGAAAATATTTAAATCTGTTTATCAATACCTTTCTAACGAATCTGAAAAATCGAAATTTCATAACGGAAATCAAAAGTTATGGCCAAATGAATTTTCAGAGAGGTCGCTATATAGTATATATAGCCCTTGAAAATTGAGTTTTTGCATACGACCTCGGAATTCGGCGAAACCACCTTGTTGGGTCTGGGATGTCAAATTATTGCTAGGTTTCAAATTTCATAATTTTTGAAGCTAGTATGTGAGCGGGGCAAAGGATAACGTGTTTGGTCAAATTCTGTTAAAAAGGGTCGACCTAAAAATGGTCGTTTTTCAAACGAGCTCAGAATTCAACGAAACTGGTTTTGTTAAGACCGTATCGTCAAAACAAAGCTAGATTTATTTTTCTGGAATTTTTCGATTCAGTTTGTGGCCCTGGCAAATTGAAATGTACGTTTAAATTAAATATCGAATGTTTTATATTTTAAATTGAAAAATAACTGACTGTAACAGTCGAAATGGCCAACGAAACATATCCCATTGTGTCCGGAATGGGGGTATTTAGCTAGGGGCGACAGTCGTTGGGTTTAAAAAGGAGTCCGTTTGCAAAAACACTATTTAAAAAAAATTTCTATAAATTCCAGCCAATGAGAAATTTTCTTTTAAAAAAATAAAAATAAAAAACCTAAAACCCTAAGCCGCCAGACGAAACGAACGATGCTCGTCGTTCAGAACTTTCCGACGAGAATCCCGCCGCCACAGGCAACGCCAGCCAACGCCACCACCCTCAATCGACGCCGCCCACCGCCCTCTTCAAATCTGACCAACCCCGCTCCTCCTCCCTTCGCCAGCGTCGAGAAAAACGCCCAGGAAGTCGCCGACTTCACGTCGACGCCACGACCGCCAGAGGCGATCGCACCTGCTGCTCCGACCACCGTTAGGACCGCCTCGCTTCCCTCTTTCAAGTCCCACCCTCTGATCGGAGCATAGATTCACGGATTTGTTGAAAAATTCAACCCTAGTTTCGAAACCAAAAAGAGGTATACGGCTAAATTGATTTTTACACTTTAAAGCATTGCAAATTTGTAAAAATCATATCTTTTTGCTACGTTAACGAAATTCGATGAAACAGGAGACACCGTGACCGCAAGGAGGCTCTCTACATTCTAGAAGAAGCCGCGGATTTTTCTGACCTTCCTACGATTTTTAGCACCGCAAGAACCAATGTGAGGAATCTAAACTATTTATGTGAATGTAATCGCGTTGTATAAATTATATAAGAGAAGTGTAAATTATATACGCATTGTATACCTCATGTACATGTGTTGTATAAGTTATATTAGCAATGTATAAATTATACAAGCGTTGTTTGAAACATATATGCTTTGAATTGTGATGAAATGCAAGTGAATTATTATATTATATATATATATATATATATATATATATATATATATATACTCCCCTCGTCCACAGACCATGGACGATATTTATTGCTTGTGATTGACGTGATATCATATGATTGACGAATGGTTGGAAATAATTGTTTGTGGTTGATATTATGGTTGAAAAATACCTTTATGGTTGAAAAATACCTTTGTGGTTGAAAAATACCCTCTTGTGGTTGAAACAAAATAGAATAGGATTGTGGAATTGAAAATAAAACATGCCGCCTGCGTGCGAACTAGATGCATGATCCCCATTGTCAAAAACCGCGAGGTTTTAAGGTAGAGCGAGGAGCCGTACTAGGGACGGTCCCGGTTTTAACTACCCTGCCGTTATGCTGCCGAAATTTTCTGAAATATTTATGTGTTAGAATAATTTTCATTCATTGAAACTATTTACATATACTATATCGAATATTCATGTGTTGAGTTGCAATTCATTCGTTGAGTTGAAATTCATGTGTTGAATATTATTTGAATTTAAACAAATGGCTTTAGCGATAAAAATCACATTTTTATATATATACAAACTATATCGAATATTCATGTGTTGAGTTGCAATTCATTCGTTGAGTTGAAATTCATGTGTTGAATATTATTTGAATTTAAACAAATGGCTTTAGCAATAAAAATCACATTTTTATATATATATACAAACTATATCGAATATTCATGTGTTGAGTTGCAATTCATTCGTTGAGTTGAAATTCATGTGTTGAATATTATTTGAATTTAAACAAATGGCTTTAGCGATAAAAATCACATTTTTATATATATACAAACTATATCGAATATTCATGTGTTGAGTTGCAATTCATTCGTTGAGTTGAAATTCATGTGTTGAATATTATTTGAATTTAAACAAATGGCTTTAGCGATAAAAATCACATTTTTATATATATACAAACTATATCGAATATTCATGTGTTGAATTGCAATTTGTTCGTCGAGTTGAAATTCATGTGTTGAATGTTATCGTCGTCTAAAAATAAAATGAATCGACAATGAGAACTATATTTTTATAGTGAATAAGAAGTGTTAAAAATACACTAGTGTCGAATAAATATTTTTGATGATAAAAATATTCCTTTTATCATGTATACGCTTAGTTAAAAATGCACTAGTGTCGAATAAATATTTTTTATGATAAAAATATTCCTTTTATCATGTATACGCTTAGTTAAAAATGCACTAGTTTCGAATAAATATTTTTGATGATAAAAATATTTCTTTTATCATGTATACGCTTAGTTAAAAATGCACTAGTGTCGAATAAATATTTTTGATGATAAAAATATTCCTTTTATCATGTATACGCTTAGTTAAAAATACACATGTGTCGAATAAATATTTTTGATGATAAAAATATTCCTTTTATCATGTATACGCTTAGTTAAAAATACACATGTGTCGAATAAATATTTTTGATGATAAAAATATTCCTTTTATCATGTATACGCTTAGTTAAAAATACACATGTGTCGAATAAATATTTTTGATGATAAAAATATTCCTTTTATCATGTATACGCTTAGTTAAAAATACACACGTGTTGAAATAAATAATAGTTTGCTAGAAATATTATTATTAGCTTGTTCTGCATATATATACATGTGTTGAACAGGAAAGATGGATTAGCTGTTGAGTAAAGAAATTATTTGCGTGCCCGACAAATAGGTAAACCTTGATGAGTTGGCTGCGCAATTTTATTTATATATCAACTCCTGTGAATGCCATTGGATGCGGAGTGCTGGTTTTTCTGTGTGAAATAATAAACAACGCCATAGGATAGTAACAATTAATTTTGAATTACACTACATGGCATACTTCTTGATGATAGGCATACTTCATCATATTCCACATAAGCAGTTGGAGCTTGTGTGACGAGGTGGAAGATTTACCATATAAGCAAGAGGCTTGTATGGCGATGACTATATACTACAGGTTGAACTGATGACTGATATGGACTATATAAATTATAACGATAAATTGCCAGATTAATAAAAACCCCACACGGGTCTAGAGTTGACAATAATCACGTCGCTCTAGTTATTAGATACGGCACATGGACTATTTATTTCCACACGGAAACGGGGTGACGGGAATTTATTCTCTAGAGTGATTATCAGTACATGCTCCCCCGTAAACACCAAAATATATCACTAAAAATATGTGAATGCTTTTTAGGATTTATTGGGTACCTAATACGGCCCAATAAATTTCCAAACCCCTCCCCGTACAAAGGAGGTTATGGCGAAATTTTTCGAAATATTAAGGCGTTAGTGAAATATTTGAAGTGAAAACGAAGTTGAAAATATAAAATGAACTATAGCTGAAACTATGGAATGAACTATATATATATATATAATTAAAAGGAATAGAGGCCTTGCAGTTAGCGTTTCGGAATCGTAATTTGAAACGATTAGTACGAGAAATCCGACCATCGGATTTTCCCGAAACCGCAACCGCTGGGTTCGCCTTGGAAATATCTTTCCAACGGCACCAACCTTGTAAAAATCCAACGGTTGGATTGTCCGGAATGTTTAATTCAAATCTGAAGAAAAACAGCGCCAGAATCTTTTATATTTATATATAAATATAAATATAATTAAATTTAATCGAATAACGACGCTGCAGTTCGGATTTTGAAACCGTAACTTCAAACGACTAGTGTGGAAGATCCGACCGTCGGATTCTCACGAAACTGGAACCGTTGGGTTCGTTTTGGGAATATCTTCCCACTGATATAGGCTTTGTAGAAATCCAACGGTTAGATTTTCCGATATGTGTAAAACAAATTAAGGAAAAAACAGCGACAGTGCCACGGCACGACCTGAAACGTCGTTTAATTAAATATGGCCATTTTTAAATAAATAAAAATGGCGAAAAATCGTTATAAAATATTATAAGCAGCATAGGTTGCAAATAAACCAATTGGGCTTGAATTGTTTGGTGTTTGATGGTTGTACGTGTATGACATGAAAATAACGCTAAATAACTGAAAGATGGATGTCGAATAACATAACCATAAAACGAATCGATTTAAATTCTAATGACGTGAATTATTTGAAAAGGCCGAGCTAACCCTCATTTCAAATAATTCATCGAGCGATTCGAACTGGAAAATGCAAAGACGATTCAAGACCGACGATCTTCGTATCGGTTGGATGGGCGCTACTGAGGTTCCTAACCGGAGTAGCTACCGGAAAGGGATGGAAGTAGTAGCCATATGAACGTATGTGTTGATTGGATGGATTTGCAAGGAATTGACGCCTCCGGTTTCGTTCAGACCCAGGACGGACTTGTAAATGGACTGTGTGTCTGACATTGGATTTTGTTCTGTACTGATTGATCTCTGTTAAATATATATCTGTTTGGCGGCGGAGAATTTATTCTTTTGCTTAACGCCCTTCTCTGAGACGTACGAGTTTAGAGGTTATATATCGATGGAAATCAATCGTATGGAGTGGACTGCCTATGTGGCATGCCAAGATGCTGTGATCAAGGCTTCTGTTGCAAAGCAAAGTCTTGTGGATGATGATCAAAGCAAGGTCTACGTGGCCTAGCTTTGTGTATTTCGTAGATTCACGAACTCACACCCCGGTATGAGTTAAAAACGGGATACGGACTGCAGGGAGAGCACGACGTTTCTTTCTAGCTATGGTGGTGTCAGTGACTTACCAGCCCTGACATATATATCTACTTTTCACCTTTGTGGTTGTTGGAATGCGAGGCGCCTCGATTATAGGTCTGTAAGGACCGGGAAACGTGTGTTCAGGAATACTAATCCTCTAACGTAAGTGAGGACCGGCCCTGAAGCATCCAGGGGTTACCCATAGTGTGTAGTCCCGAGGCATTTGCTAGAGTGTCTCGAAGCGGAGAGGAGCTTGCCCCTTGCCTCGACTCATGACGGAAATCCAATTTCCAATACGAGATAACGGATTCGATTGTAGAACTAGTATGGAGACATAGTAGATGGTAGCTATGCCGCCTATGATTGATATTTATGATGCTATTCATTTTTGAAACATATATGCACTAGTAATAATATCAAATGATTTTGCTTTATACGTATCAAGCATATTTGGCTATTATAAGGTAAAACTCTATCCTCCGGCTTGCGTTGCATTGTGTGATGGGACCTGAGTCTTATAATGGTTTCATTCTTTCTAAAAGCATTGCGTTGTTTTAAAAGAATTTACTTTGTTTTAAATGCACTAGCAATCACTGGAGTAAACCCGTTCCGCGAAAGTGGCGTGGTCCTATGATTTGCTATTGACTGTTGTTTAACTGTTAAATAGATTCCTCATACCTGTCACCATGACTGACTCGTTGTTTGTTTCACTTTGCAAACGCGGGTGCCCTTATTTTCACACGGGCAACCTAGTACACAGGTGACAGGTGGTTTTTGGTTCTGCACTGCTGCACAGCATGCACTTTTGGCTCATGGCGAGGCTGACTTCATAGAGATGACTTAGATATTTTCCGCCATTACTGTATTTATATTATGATTCCGCCACTGGCGATGCAGACTGATTTACTTTCCGTATTTCTCACTATATGTATATGTATTCCGCCTTCGGCGATGTAGACTGATACTCTTATTATGTCACTGCATGTATGTATTCCGCCTCTGGCGATGATGACTGATCACTTCCCTTTTCTTTTACTTACTAAGTATATCCCACGTTATGCTATTCTGATATTCCTACATGTTGTGATTCCGCTGTCATATCCATGTAAAATTATTTTATTTATTGTTTCTGCTATTATCTGTACTCTGCTATGATGATTAATGTGTTATTTCCCAATGATTATCCTTAATACCGCCCCTCGGATTTTGGGATCGTCACAGTTGGTATCAGAGCTTTGGTTAACCTTAGTTCCGGGATCTAACACATTAAACACCTCGTCAGAATAGAATCAGTAGTGTTCTAATGCAAGTAGCTCATTAGAGATAGGATTAGCAATGTCCTAGAATGAGCTAAGCAGATTAGCAAAACAATTTGATCAGTACATCATCATTATCTTTCCTTGTATTCCCTTGCTTTATCATTTATGAAAATTATCAAATCTGTGAGCTTGACTCTTTTTCTTGCTTATACAGTACTCTTAGATGGCTACACGTGGAGCAGCAGCTAGAGGAGGCCGTGGAGGCCGAGGAGATGCAGCAGGAGGACGGGGGAATATCCCCGTAGTAGTGGAAGGTCCTATTATTCCGCCACCAGCACCAGAAGACTTTGATCTCGACAAAGTAGCTAAGAGGTACAGAAATCTTGGAGGGAAACCTTTTACTGGCACAGTGACCGAAGCTATCGCTTGGCTGAAAACCTGTGAGAAAATCTTTGAGGGAATGGGCATGGGAACTAACAACAAAGCCCGACTTGGCATTTGGCTCCTTCAGGAAGAGGCAGAGCCGTGGTGGGATGCCATTACCTCTGGGGATGCAGCTGGTACTATCCGGACTTGGGAGCAGTTCAGGACTTTATTCAATGAGAAGTTTGTACCGGAACAAGCTCTAGAGAGGATGCGGGAGCAATTTGCTAATCTCCAGCAGGGAGACCTCTCTATTCAGGACTATCTAAATAAGTTCACTCAGCTATCGCGCTATGCTCCAGAGCTGGTTTTGACCGACAAAGCGAAGAATAAGAGATTCATATTTGGGCTGAAGCGCAAGTATCACGATAGAGCTATGAGCAACATCAAACTCTCTTTTACAGAACTAGTAAAGATGGCTTGCAACTATGAAGACTTGGATGAGAGGCATGCTAGCCAAGACCGCGCTAAAAGCCAAGCAGGGAATAAGCGCAAGGCCTCAACAGACCAACCCGAATCTAGCATTTCCGCGGCCGCTACTCAAAAACCCGTAAAGATCCCGAAAGGAAACTGCTACAATTGTGGGAAGCCCGGTCATTTCTCTAATGTGTGCAAAGCCCCAAAGAAGCCAAGGGCCAATGACTCAGCCGAATGCTACAACTGCCACAAGAAGGGGCACTATAGCAAGAATTGTCCTTTGAAGAAGAGCGCACAAGTGGCCCATGTCTATGACGGGAATACCCCGCCAGCTACCACCGATGGATCAGGTAAACCCGATGTCTTGGGAGGTACTCTTACCATTAAAAATATTCCTGTTTCTGTACTTTTTGATACTGGTGCATCACATAGCTTCATTTCTGGTAATATTGTTCATAAGTTAAAATTGAATCCGAGGAAGCTTAAAGAACCAATTAAAGTTCAAAATCCGATAGGAGGGTCTACTATTCTCGGCTCATATTGTAATGTACCCGCCTCATATTCATGTTATCGATTCCCTTTTAAAGTGATTGTTATGGACCTTTCCGAATTTGATATTATACTGGGGCTAGACTGGTTGACAAAATATAAGGCCGAAGTTAGATGTGCCGAAAGAATCGTTAAAGTCGAAACGAAACTTGGACCTATATATATACCATGTCATGGCTCAGAAATAAATAGAACAGAATTTTGGTCTTCTTTAGAAGTTATTCCCCCTTCGATAGAGAAGATACCGGTCGTTAAAAACTATGCGGATGTGTTTGAAGAAGTAGAAAACTTACCACCGCAAAGAGAAATTGAATTTAGGATAGATCTAATTCCTAACGCCCGACCAGTAGTACATCCAATAAGAAGAATGGCTCCGAAAGAAAAGGAAGAGCTAAGTAGTCAAACCCGAGAATTGCTTTGGAAGGGTCTGATCAGACCAAGCTTTTCAGCGTGGGGAGCCGCAGTAGTATTTGTCCCGAAATCAGACGGTACTCTAAGACTTTGCGTTGATTACCGAGATCTCAATAAACAAACACTGAAGAACAAATATCCTTTGCCCCGAATAGACGATCTGTTAGATCAATTAAATGGAGCAACAATATTCTCCAGAATGGACCTAGCTACAGGTTTCCACCAATTGCGTATAGCCGAAGACTGTGTTCCTTTGACAGCCTTCAGGGGTCCCGATTTATTCTATGAATGGTTAGTAATGCCGTTCGGCTTGTGTAACGCTCCGGCATACTTCGTTGATCTTATGAACAGAGTGTTCCGTGGTGTGTTGAATAAATTCGTTCTAGTCTTCATTGATGACATTTTAATCTACTCTAAGTCGGAAGAAGAGCATGCAAAACATTTAGAACAAGTGTTGAAAATTCTAAGAAGAAATGTCTTGAAAGCTAAATTTTATAAGTGTGTCTTCTGGCAGAATGAAGTCAAATTCCTAGGCCATGTCGTATCAAAAGAAGGAATTGTTGTTGATCCAAGCAAAATTACAGCGATTCAGAACTGGAAACAACCTACTACACCCACTGAAGTTCGAAGTTTCCTTGGATTAGCTAATTACTATCGGAAATTCGTTCAGGATTTTTCAAAGATATCAGGAGTATTGACAAAGCTTACAAAGAAGCATGAGAAATTCAAATGGACTCCCGAATGTGAAGAAGCTTTCCAAGAGCTAAAATTGAAGTTGACAACCGCTCCAGTATTGACCATAATAGAAGGCAACCAAGACTTGACAGTATGGACAGATGCTTCTATTAGAGGGCTAGGCGCAGTGTTAATGCAAAAAGGCCAAGTGATCGCTTATGCCAGCCGTCAACTAAAGCCGCATGAAAGAAACTATGCTACTCATGATCTTGAGTTATTAGCTATCGTGTTCGCTTTAAGAATCTGGAGGCATTATTTATTGGGCGAGAAATTCGAACTGTTTACCGATCATCAATCCTTGAAATACCTATTCACCCAGAAAGATTTAAACCTGAGGCAACAGCGTTGGTTAGAATTCCTTGCGGCATATGATTTTGAAATTCTATACACTCCAGGGAAAGCCAATGTTGTGGCAGATGCGCTCAGCAGAAAGAATGAAATCATCGCCAGTTTTGTCATCGCGTCTTCATTAATAGACAGGATCTCGACTCTTCAGAAAGACGATGAATTTATTCAAAGAATCGGTCAAAGAATCAAAGGAGGTGAATCCACAAGCTTTCGACTCGATGACAAAGGGGTTCTAAGATTAAAGGGTAGAATCTGCATCCCAAACCTTCCCGAGCTCAGAAGAGAAATACTTGATGAGTGCCACAAATCCAAATTAAGTATCCATCCCGGTGTGAGCAAAATGTATAACGATATCAAACGCACATTCTGGTGGAGAGCTATGAAAAGAGATATCTCATTATATGTTAGCAGATGCCCCACTTGTCAGCTAGTTAAGAGTGATCAGCAGAAATTGGCTGGATTATTGCAACCATTAGAAATTCCAGGTTGGAAGTGGGAACAAATATCGATGGATTTCATCGATGGCCTGCCTCGAACTAGAAAAGGAAACGACAGTATATGGGTAATCGTAGATCGCTTCACGAAGACTGCCCATTTCATACCTGTCCGATCCAACAGAACGGCTCAAAGTCTAGCACAGATATACTTCAGAGAGATAGTTAAACTTCATGGAGTACCGCTCAGTATAGTCAGCGATAGAGATCCCCTATTCACTAGCAAATTCTGGGAAGCATTCCAGACAGAATTGGGAACCAAATTGAATCTAAGCACCGCTTATCACCCTCAGACAGACGGCCAAACTGAGCGGGTGAATAGAATTTTAGAAGATCTATTGCGGGCTTGCGTTATCGATTTTGGAGGCTCATGGGAAGATCATTTACATTTAGCAGAATTCTCTTACAACAATAGCTATGAAGCAAGTTTGGGAATGTCTCCATTCGAAGCATTATACGGTAGACCGTGCAGATCTCCCGCATGTTGGGTAGAACCTGGCAACAGACTTGTGTTAGGGCCCGATATGATTCAAGAAGCATCGGATAAAGTCGATTCCATTAAGAAGCGATTGAAAACCGCACAGAGCCGACAGAAAAGTTATGCAGATGCGAGAAGAAGAGATATATCGTTTGCCGTTGGCGATTATGTTTATTTAAGAGTTTCTCCAATGCGAGGAGTAATCAGATTTGGCAAGACTGGGAAGTTGGCACCGAGATTTATTGGTCCCTTTCCTATACTTGAACGGATTGGAACTCTTGCATATAGGGTTTCATTACCTAATTGGTTGCCTGGTGTACATGATGTGTTCCACGTATCTCAACTCAGAAAATATGTTCATGATCCAGATCTTGTTGTAGAAGAAGCAGCACAACAGGATATTGACATAACTCCAGAATTAGCACTCAAGAGAGATCCATTAAAAATAGTTGGCAAAGAAACCAGAGAGCTAAGGAGGAAAAAGATTCATTTAGTCAAAGTGCAGTGGAGTAGTGATCCTAGAGACTGTACTTGGGAGACTGAAGAAAGCATTAAACAAGCCTATCCCAAATGCAGAGTGGACATCTATGACTAACTCCGGTGCAAGGTACCTTTACAATACTTTGCATTTACATTTTATTTCCTGCTTAACTGTTATTTCCTTTTCGAGGACGAAAAGTTTTAAGTGGGGGAGATTGTAATAACCCGGAAAATGTGAACCAGTTTAAAAAAATTTAATTAGGTTACTAACAAGAAATTTGAATGATTAAAATAGCCTATTTCCACAAAATATAGAATTGTGTATAATATGGCAGTTTGAAATTTTGAATACAAACTTTGTCTGACTGTACCGAGTGGAAAATATAACAGATTTTAATGAAACTGAAAATATTTAAATCTGTTTATCAATACATTTCTAACGAATCTGAAAAATCGAAATTTCATAACGGAAATCAAAAGTTATGGCCAAATGAATTTTCAGAGAGGTCGCTATATAGTATATATAGCCCTTGAAAATTGAGATTTTGCATACGACCTCGGAATTCGACGAAACCACTTTTGTTGGGTCCGGGATGTCAAATTATTGCTAGGTTTCAAATTTCATAATTTTTGAAGCTAGTATGTGAGCGGGGCAAAGGATAACGTGTTTGGTCAAATTCTGTTAAAAAGGGTCGACCAAAAAATGGCCGTTTTTCAAACGAGCTCAGAATTCGACGAAACTGGTTTTGTAAAGACCGTATCGTCAAAACAAAGCTAGATTTATTTTTCTAGAATTTTTCGATTCAGTTTGTGGCCCTGGCAAATTGAAATGTACGTTTAAATTAAATATCAAATGTTTTATATTTTAAATTGAAAAATAACTGACTGTAACAGTCGAAATGGCCAACGAAACATATCCCATTGTGTCCGGAATGGGGGTATTTAGCTAGGGGCGACAGTCGTTGGGTTTAAAAAGGAGTCCGTTTGCAAAAACACTATTTAAAATTTTTTTCTATAAATTCCAGCCAATGAGAAATTTTCTTTAAAAAAAAAAAAAAAAACCTAAAACCCTAAGCCGCCAGACGAAACGAACGACGCTCGTCGTTCAGAACTTTCCGACGAGAATCCCGCCGCCACAGGCAACGCCAGCCACGCCACCACCCTCAATCGACGCCGCCCACCGCCCTCTTCAAATCTGACCAACCCCGCTCCTCCTCCCTTCGCCAGTGTCGAGAAAAACGCCCAGGAAGTCGCCGACTTCACGTCGACGCCACGACCGCCAGAGGCGATCGCACCTGCTCCTCCGACCACCGTTAGGACCGCCTCGCTTCCCTCTTTCAAGTCCCACCCTCTGATCGGAGCATAGATTCACGGATTTGCTGAAAAATTCAACCCTAGTTTCGAAACCAAAAAGAGGTATACGGCTAAATTGATTTTTACACTTTAAAGCGTTGCAAATTTGTAAAAATCATATCTTTTTGCTATGTTAACGAAATTCGATGAAACAGGAGACACCGTGACCGCAAGGAGGCTCTCTACATTCTAGAAGGAGCCGCGGATTTTTCTGACCTTCCTACGATTTTTAGCACCGCAAGAACCAATGTGAGGAATCTAAACTATTTATGTGAATGTAATCGTGTTGTATAAATTATATAAGCGAAGTGTAAATTATATACGCATTGTATACCTCATGTACATGTGTTGTATAAGTTATATTAGCAATGTATAAATTATACAAGCGTTGTTTGAAACATATATGCTTTGAATTGTGATGAAATGCAAGTGAATTATTATATTATATATATATACACTCCCCTCGTCCACAGACCATGGACGATATTTATTGCTTGTGATTGACGTGATATCATATGATTGACGAATGGTTGGAAATAATTGTTTGTGGTTGATATTATGGTTGAAAAATACCTTTATGGTTGAAAAATACCTTTGTGGTTGAAAAATACCCTCTTGTGGTTGAAACAAAATAGAATAGGATTGTGGAATTGAAAATAAAACATGCCGCCTGCGTGCGAACTAGATGCATGATCCCCATTGTCAAAAACCGCGAGGTTTTAAGGTAGAGCGAGGAGCCGTACTAGGGACGGTCCCGGTTTTAACTACCCTGCCGTTATGCTGCCGAAATTTTCTGAAATATTTATGTGTTAGAATAATTTTCATTCATTGAAACTATTTACATATACTATATCGAATATTCATGTGTTGAGTTGCAATTCATTCATTGAGTTGAAATTCATGTGTTGAATATTATTTGAATTTAAACAAATGGCTTTAGCGATAAAAATCACATTTTTATATATATACAAACTATATCGAATATTCATGTGTTGAGTTGCAATTCATTCGTTGAGTTGAAATTCATGTGTTGAATATTATTTGAATTTAAACAAATGGCTTTAGCAATAAAAATCACATTTTTATATATATACAAACTATATCGAATATTCATGTGTTGAGTTGCAATTCATTCGTTGAGTTGAAATTCATGTGTTGAATATTATTTGAATTTAAACAAATGGCTTTAGCAATAAAAATCACATTTTTATATATATACAAACTATATCGAATATTCATGTGTTGAGTTGCAATTCATTCGTTGAGTTGAAATTCATGTGTTGAATATTATTTGAATTTAAACAAATGGCTTTAGCGATAAAAATCACATTTTTATATATATACAAACTATATCGAATATTCATGTGTTGAGTTGCAATTCATTCGTTGAGTTGAAATTCATGTGTTGAATATTATTTGAATTTAAACAAATGGCTTTAGCGATAAAAATCACATTTTTATATATATACAAACTATATCGAATATTCATGTGTTGAATTGCAATTTGTTCGTCGAGTTGAAATTCATGTGTTGAACGTTATCGTCGTCTAAAAATAAAATGAATCGACAATGAGAACTATATTTTTATAGTGAATAAGAAGTGTTAAAAATACACTAGTGTCGAATAATTATTTTTGATGATAAAAATATTCCTTTTATCATGTATACGCTTAGTTAAAAATGCACTAGTGTCGAATAAATATTTTTGATGATAAAAATATTCCTTTTATCATGTATACGCTTAGTTAAAAATGCACTAGTGTCGAATAAATATTTCTGATGATAAAAATATTCCTTTTATCATGTATACGCTTAGTTAAAATGCACTAGTGTCGAATAAATATTTTTGATGATAAAAATATTCCTTTTATCATGTATACGCTTAGTTAAAAATACACATGTGTCGAATAAATATTTTTGATGATAAAAATATTCCTTTTATCATGTATACGCTTAGTTAAAAATACACATGTGTCGAATAAATATTTTTGATGATAAAAATATTCCTTTTATCATGTATACGCTTAGTTAAAAATACACACGTGTTGAAATAAATAATAATTTGCTAGAAATATTATAATTAGCTTGTTCTACATATATATACATGTGTTGAACAGGAAAGATGGATTAGCTGTTGAGTAAAGAAATTATTTGCGTGCCCGACAAATAGGTAAACCTTGATGAGTTGGCTGCGCAATTTTATTTATATATCAACTCCTGTGAATGCCATTGGATGCGGAGTGCTGGTTTTTCTGTGTGAAATAATAAACAACGCCATAGGATAGTAACAATTAATTTTGAACTACACTACATGGCATACTTCTTGACGATAGGCATACTTCATCATATTCCACATAAGCAGTTGGAGCTTGTGTGACGAGGTGGAAGATTTACCATATAAGCAAGAGGCTTGTATGGCGATGACTATATACTACAGGTTGAACTGATGACTGATATGGACTATATAAATTATAACGATAAATTGCCAGATTAATAAAAACCCCACACGGGTCTAGAGTTGACAATAATCACGTCGCTCTAGTTATTAGATACGGCACATGGACTATTTATTTCCACACGGAAACGGGGTGACGGGAATTTATTCTCTAGAGTGATTATCAGTACATGCTCCCCCGTAAACACCAAAATATATCACTAAAAATATGTGAATGCTTTTTAGGATTTATTGGGTACCTAATACGGCCCAATAAATTTCCAAACCCCTCCCCGTACAAAGGAGGTTATGGCGAAATTTTTTGAAATATTAAGGCGTTAGTGAAATATTTGAAGTGAAAACGAAGTTGAAAATATAAAATGAACTATAGTTGAAACTATGGAATGAACTATATTTATATATATAAATATAAATATAATTAAAAGGAATAGAGGCCGTGCAGTTAGCGTTTCGGAATCGTAATTTGAAACGATTAGTACGAGAAATCCGACCATCGGATTTTCCCGAAACCACAACCGCTGGGTTCGCCTTGGAAATATCTTTCCAACGGCACCAACCTTGTAAAAATCCAACGGTTGGATTGTCCGGAATGTTTAATTCAAATCTGAAGAAAAACAGCGCCAGAATTGTTTATATTTATATATAAATATAAATATAATTAAATTTAATCGAATAACGACGCTGCAGTTCGAATTTTGAAACCGTAACTTCAAACGACTAGTGTGGAAGATCCGACCGTCAGATTCTCACGAAACTGGAACCGTTGGGTTCGTTTTGGGAATATCTTCCCACTGATATAGGCTTTGTAGAAATCCAACGGTTAGATTTTCCGATATGTGTAAAACAAATTAAGGAAAAAACAGCGCCAGTGCCACGGCACGACCTGAAATGTCGTTTAATTAAATATGGCCATTTTTAAATAAATAAAAATGGCGAAAAATCGTTATAAAATATTATAAGCAGCATAGGTTGCAAATAAACCAATTGGGCTTGAATTGTTTGGTGTTTGATGGTTGTACGTGTATGACATGAAAATAATGCTAAATAACTGAAAGATGGATGTCGAATAACATAACCATAAAACGAATCGATTTAAATTCTAATGACGTGAATTATTTGAAAAGGCCGAGCTAACCCTCATTTCAAATAATTCATCGAGCGATTCGAATTGGAAAATGCAAAGACGATTCAAGACCGACGATCTTCGTATCGGTTGGATGGGCGCTACTGAGGTTCGTAACCAGAGTAGCTACCGGAAAGGGACGGAAGTAGTAGCCATCTGAACGTATGTGTTGATTGGACGGATTTGCGAGGAATTGACGCCTCCGGTTTCGTTCAGACCCAGGACGGACTTGTAAATGGACTGTGTGTCTGACATTGGATTTTGTTCTGTACTGATTGATCTCTGTTAAATATATATCTGCTTGGCGG
>JASFAX010004004.1:0-40740 GCA_030737875.1 Allium sativum
TCAAATTTGAATAAAAGCAGCGTTAGTGCAGTTTAGGACCTGAAATGGGACCTGATTGAAATGGCCTATTTTTTAATTACTAAAAAATGGAATAAATTATGATAAATACTAATAAATGATTTGAAAAGGTTTTGGATTGAATATTCCAAGTTTGGAAAGATAAAAGACATTTTGTATGAATGAGTTGTTTAACAACTAAAGTAAAGAACCAAAAGATATATACACTATGATACCTAAGAGTACAGCCTAGTACCACATGTGAGATCTAACTGAAAGTTTTCTTTTCCGTTAGGCGAGGGGTGGGAAGAACTGAAAGCACATCGGGTATTTGACTAAGAACAGACGAAACTTTCTATAAACAAAGAATCCAGTGTTTAAAATAAGATATTGGAATAAAGGTGGTTTGAATGTTACCAAAGTTTTCCAATATATAAACTTCATTGGGTTTGAACGGAAATAATCTTCAAATTTTTCAATATTGGATTCCGTAGTTATGCGCATACTGTTTGAGGAATTTGGAAGATAGAGATATTGTTATTCCCTATACAGTATCTTTTGGTTTTAGAATTTAATATTGAATATAAGTCGATATGATTTCTATTTAAAGACTTATATTTGATATCAAAATGGATTTTAGGTTTGTCGTGAATGGTGTCTTCAATAACACAATTTTTAAACCTAGTTGAAAATGAAGTTTATGGAATAAATATTTTAAATAAGGTTAATGAAGTTTTTTAAAGTGATGTTTTTCAATTCATAAATTTAATTAGAATGGAATAGAAGTTAGATTTTTGGTTTATCAGGAACGATGTTTTGAATAACATTTGTTCTTTAATCCAGTTAAAGAAAAGATGATTTCTCAAGTTCGAGTTATAATAAATCTTTCAACAAAGATTTGGATAATGACTTTTTGAAATTAAAACTATGTTAGAGTTTTAATAAAATTTTCAATAAAGATTTATTTGAATGAAATGGAGATTAAAACTAAGTTAGAGTTTTAATCAATGTTTAATTAGATTTGAAATGGTAGAAGGTAATTAAAATTTCCAAAAAACAAGTGGTGTTAGATATGGAGTACCACCAGTTTTGCTTCATGGATGAATAAGCTGAGAATGGGATAATGATATGAGTGATTACTTTTTGTAAGGATCGATAATCCCAATAAAGATTTAAACCTTAATTTGAGTTAAGTTTGTGAAAAGAGATTACATAATCTTTTGAAATTATTTCCAAGGAAAATTTTAAATAAGAAGTTTAAATGATGAAAATCTTTGATATGATTTATGGGAGTAATTCCCAATGTAAATGATATTTGAATAAAATTATATTCTGAATTTGAATGAGACTTATGATATGTTTATATATCACTTGATTTTAAAAATGCTCTAATTATTTGGAAAGAACGGGTTTCAACCTATTCTGATTAACTATACGATGAGTATTGAAGATACTGGTCGAAGACCGGAGATCTTCACATCGTTCAGATTATTGATGATTTCTCGATTGGGCTATACACAAAAGATGAGGTTATAAGTGGCGGGCATCCATACGTACTTGGAGAATGACCGGATTTGCAAGGGCCTCTCTCCCTTAGGGGATGAGGAATAAGAGCCTTCGGTTTCGTTCAGACCTGGAACAGACTTATAAATGGATATGTGTGTCTGACATTGTAATTCATAACATAACCAATTAGTTGATACTGATGATATATCTATGGTGGCAGAGAAATTATTCTCTTTGCTTAACGCCCTTCTTTGAGTCATATGAGCTCAAAGGTTATATTATTATTAGAGTCTAATCATATGTGTGAATTGACAATGTGGCATTCCAAGTGTTGCTGGCAGATAGATCAGAGCTTTTGTTTAAAAGTAGTGCTTTATGGGACATTGACTCGCGGGCCTCACAACCTGGAATGACCGAAAACAAGTTGATAGACAGTAGAGATAAGGACTAACATTTCCCTTTAGTTGAAAAGTGATGCCATGGTATGGATCCCAGACAATTTACTTATGTGGATGTTGGATTGAGGTGCCTTGGATGATGGTCAAATACGACTAGGACGACGGTCAAATACGACCAGGGGAACGTTATGTTCATGTAAGATTCTAATCAGCCCATTAGTGCTGACTGGCCATGCCGATTCGAAGGATGAGTTGCCATGAGTCTTGGGACATTTTCTAGGTTGTTCTGAATGGTGAAGGTAGATATTTTGCCTGGGTCATTGATGGAAATCCAACTTCCAATACGAACCTTGCATTTTCAGTTGTAAACCTATATGGAGACATAATAGGATGGGGTATTATACAATCTAAGATTGATACATTTATTTTCGAAATTGATTTCCATACTATGCAAGTGATAATAAAAGAGAAATTTCGTGTGTCAAGCTTATTATAAGGTAATACTCTATCCTCCATTTTGCGCTTGCATTGTGTGATGGGACTAGAATCTTATAATAACTTCATTTTTGAAAAAAGCATCGCGAGTTTTTATGATTAGTATCACTGTTTCAAATCTCGAAAATATCGCCCGAGATCTCCTTCGAGATCTCGTTTTGGGCTCCTTCTGAAACGAAATAGGAAATATCACTATAAATCTCTTTCGATTATATCACCCGAGATATTGCAATATCGAACGATATATCGACCCATACGAAATATTGGAATATCGTCTAAGATTTTGGATTTTTTTTGTTAAGATTTAAATCTATGCCTGAACTAGAAAAATAATTAAGAAACTCAAACCTAGCCACGATAATCTCTTGCTATTTTACATTTTGCATATTAAAAAGCTATATTGTATGTTCACATATGTTCTACAATGCTTATGATTTTTAAATTCGTCTCTTTTACATACATGTTACCTATGAAATTATGTTTTTATGGTATACTTATGTTGTATATTTGTTGAATAACGAGATTTGGATCGATGCCAACGAGTGAAGCTATTACGGGAATCGAATCATAAAGATAAGGTTATACACACACACACACACACACACACACACACATATATATATATGTATATATATGTATGTACATTGAGTCGTGTTAGAATTATGTTAAAATCTATCCTCAAAGTATACATGAATGTGCTAATCAAGTTATATATATATATATATATATATAAGAAAACCTTAAAAAAAGCCAGACTGTGCAGAAAATGACCTACGAGTCGACTGGTAGGAAATTCACCAGTCGACTGGTCAAGGTATCTCTGCACATAACGGCTAGTTTTAAAAGTTTTATATAAATAAATCATTTCTACCAGTCAACTGATGATTTTAACCAGTCGACTGATTCGACCCAGAACCTATTTTCTGAAGAGTTGCTTCCATTCACGAAGAGATTCCTCTTCATTAATCAAAGGAAATGGACATATCTTTTTATGGAAACTCTTCATGAAAGATTGCCACTCTTATCCTATTATATAAACAACTTCAATCATGCTTACAATCATCGAATTTTAATATATTTTCTGATCATCATTCTATTCTCTCCATTTACGTTCTTCGCAAATAAAAGCTCTCCAATTCAAAATACTTGTTGAATCCTTGAATCAATTTAACATCATTTGATTCAACAAGCAATCTACTTCCTTTTAATCTTCACATTCAAGTCATATACTCGAGGATCAGATTATAGGATGGTTGTACTTAAAAGATTGACTATTCGTGTTGTCAAGAACACAAAGCAAAAGTCAAATACTTGTAATTGTTGAAGACCTATGTAGTTGCTCAGGCGAGAGGCATCCTTGTTGGGGCTCGGGTGTACTAAGCTATTCCTTCGGGTTAAAAGAGGGCGTTGTTAGTGAATTCCAAAGAGGAGCTTCTGGACTGGACGTAGGGCGGGAAGTCCGAGTCAGTATAAAAACTCATGGTGTCTCTTTTACTTTACTTACCACATTTTATTTACTTGTTATATATCTCGGTAACTTAGATTTTATTTGCATAAACTATTGCACATTATTTAGCTAGTATATCATGTATATTTCTGCATTATCCATATAGATCCTTTAAGCCGTACACATTAGTTTTAAATTGGTACCAGAGAGAGGCCATCATATAACCATAAAACCGTTATTTAATACATAGACATTATGGATAGTAACACTAGCATTAGCAATAATACCAATATTCTGAAGGCCAGTCAACTGCTAGACCACCCTTCTTTAATGGCATGAACTATAGTTACTGGGCTACCAGAATGAGAATATACATGCAAGCTAATAGCTATGATGCATGGAATATTACTCAAAAAGAGTATACATCACCGATCACTGCTTTTGCTGAATGGTCAACCACTGAGAAAAATGAATCTATTGCAAATGCTAAGGCCTTGAACATGCTACATTGTGCACTAGATAGAAATGAGTTCAATCGGATTTGTATGTGCAACACTGTATATGAAATCTGGAGAACACTTAAGATTACTCATGAAGGCACCAACAAAGTTAAACAAAGTAAAATTTTTATGCTCAAAAATCAATTTCAAAATTTTAAGATGAATGAGAACGAATCCATAAATGATATGTATTTACGTTTTCAAAATATTTATCATTCATTATTAGGACTAGGAGAAAAATATTCCGACTTTGACATAGTTTCAAAAAATTTAAATTCTTTAATCGATGAATGGGAGAGAAAAGTATTAGCGATCGAAGAAGCTAATGATCTCTCTGCTATGAAACCGGAAGAATTGATCGGTAATCTAATGTCTTATGAAGTGAATTTGCAGGCAAAGAAAGCACAGGTACAAGATAAGAAAAATTTAGCTTTCCATGCAAAAAAAGAAGATTCCTATTCAAATGAAGAAGATATAGCATTTGTTGCCAAAAATTTTAGAAAATTTCTAAAATACCGAAAGAGTCAAAGCAAAAAATATAAAGAAGAATTCATCAAAAGAACCTGAACCGGCTCTAGTAGAATGCTTCAATTTTCACAAGACCGGACACTATCAAAAGAATTGTCCAGAGCTAAAGAAAAATCACAAAAATGAAAAATCAAAGAAAAGAGCTTTTTCAGTCACTTGGGATAATTCGGACTCATCTTCTGAATGTGATAGCGACAACAATAGTGAGAAAGAAAATGTGTGCTTTATGGCTAAGGACAACGATGTAAGTGATTTTACTTTTGATGAATTTGTATAAATTAATATTGAAATCTTAGAATCTAGGAAAATGTTTAAAAGAAAATTCAAACAAGCTAACGAAGACAAAAACAAAGCCGAATTGGAGAGATACCTTTTGAAAGATGAGAAAGAAAGCTTAGAAGAAGAAATTAGAAAATTCTATTTCAAATGCAAATTATCAAATTTCTTTGTTAAGTCAATAATTATAAATTCAAAAGAATAAAAATGATTTATTGGTTTCTAAAATCATGATTTAAATAATAAAGTTAAAATTATAGAGTTAAAAAACTCTAGTTTAAAAACTAAGTTAGATAATATTTCTAAAAATGTAAATAATTTTAACAAAGGTAGAGAGAATTTATCTAAGATTTTATAAAATTCTCAATCTGTTTTTAATAAAAAAAAGGGACTTGGATATGATAATAAAATTAATTCAAAAAGAAATCCAAATTCAAAAATCTTTAATATTAAACCGAAAATTTCTAGTAGTAAAATTAATACTTCTACTAAGAAAAAATATTCAGGTAATATTAGTATATGGATTCTGAAGACAAATAATACTCTTATTAGAAATAAATATATTAAAAACGTTTTAGATTCTGTTCATTATAATAGTAATTATTTATTCAAAAAGGAACCTAAGCCCTCTTGGGTTTGGCTTCCTAAGACTTAACCCTTAGGACCCTAACAGAGGAAGTGGGTACCAATGAAATCCTTGATTTAATTTTTGCATGTTGCACTTAACCAAAACATAGGAAAAGTTGATACTAGACAGTGGTTGCTCAAAACATATGACAGGAGACAAGGAAATGCTATCAAATATCACTTATTCAAAAGGAGGTACTGTCACATTTAGAGACAATTCCAAAGGATATATCATCGACAAAGGCGATGTGAGCAATTACGGTATATCTAATTCACCTCTAATTCAAATCAAAATCTGATTTTTGAAGGAAATCGTGACAAAAATATTTATATATTAAATATGGCTGTTAATCATAATCCAAGCATGTGTTCATTAGCCAAAGACAATGATCCTTGGTTATGGCACAAACGATTTTGTCATATTAGCTTTAAAACAATAAACAAGCTATCTAAAAATGATCTTGTAAGAGGGTTACCAAAAATAAAGCACAACTGAAAATTTATGCGATGCTTGTCAACTCGGAAAGTTAACTAAATCTTCTTCTAAATCTAAAAAGGTTATATCAACATTACAACCACTTGAGCTACTACACATAGATTTATTTGGACCAACTCAAGTTCAGTCCATAAATCATAATAGATATGTGTTTGTGATTGTTGATGATTTTTCAAGATACACTTGGACTATGTTTTTAAAGAATAAAAGTGATACTTTTGATGTTTTTAAGAATTTCGTCAAACAAATTCAAAATCTAACTGATTTAAAAATAAAGAATATACAAAGTGATCATGGAGGAGAATTTGAGAATGAAAAAATTGATTTGTTTCGTCAAAATAAAGAAATCTTTCATAATTTATCTTTTCCTAGAACTCCACAACAAAATGGTGTTGTAGAACGTAAGAATGGAACTTTGCAAGAATGTGCGCGAACATTATTAAATGGATGTAAATTACCAAAACATTTTTGGGCTGAAGCAGTCGCAACAGCTTGTTATGTTTTGAATCGTGTTTCCATTTGACCTCTTACTAAAACATGTCATAAGAACTTTTTACTGGTAGAAAACCAAATATATCTTATTTCAAAGTTTTCGGTTCAAAATGCTTTATTTTAAATACAAAAGATCAGTTTGGAAAATTCGATTCAAAATCTGACGAAGGAATATTCTTAGGATATTCTGAATGTAGTAAAGCTTATCGTATTTTCATTAAGAGAACCGGTAAAATCGAAGAATCACTTCATGTGTCATTTGATGAAAATATTATTCAAAATTCACTTAATTCAGGTATTTTGAAAAATAATTCATTTCATGACGATGATATTGATTTATATAGAGATGATGAAAACATTATTCATAATAACATAGAGAATAATACTACAGAAATTCAAGATAATATCGTTAATCTAAATATTCCTGTTAATGAAGTTCGATCTCCACCAAGAATATTACGAGATTATCCTACTCAAAATATCATTGGAGAAATAACTTCAAATGTAAGAACTAGAAGTCAACTTAATATAGTTACTAATGTAGCCTTTTTGTTAGATATCAAACCCAAAAACCTTAAAGAAGCATCTACGGATGAGAATTGGATAATTTCCATGCAAGAAGAATAAGATCAATTTGAACGAAATGAATTATGGGAATTAGTTCCAAGACTAACTGATCAAACTGTTATTGGAACAAAATGGATTTACAAAAATAAAGCAGATGAATTTGGTAATATCCCTAGAAATAAGGCTAGACTTGTCGCACAAGGTTACAATCAAGAAGAAGGCATAGATTATGAAGAAACTTTTGCTCCAGTCGCACGACTAGAAGCAATTCGAATTTTATTGGCATACGCTTGTCATCATAACCTTAATCTCTATCAGATGGACATAAAGAGCGCTTTCTTAAATGGATATATTAAAGAACGAGTTTATGCAGAACAACCTTCACTATTTGCTCATGAAAAATTTCCTGATAATGTTTTTAAATTGAAAAAGGTGTTATATGGATTAAAACAAGCACCCCGTGCTTGGTATAAACGTCTTAAAACATATTTAATAGATTCAGGATTTCAAATCAGAAAAGTTAATCAAACACTTTTTATTAAAAAGGATAATAAAGATATTTTAATAGTTCAGATATATGTAGACGACATTATTTTTGGATCAACAAATGATAAATTATGCCAAGAATTTTCAAAAATAATGACCAGTGAATTTGAAATGTCACATATGGGAGAACTTTCTAACTTTTTGGGATTACAAATTAAGCAATTGTCTCATGGAATTTTTATAAATCAAGAAAAATATTGTACTAATGTAACAAAACGTTTTGGAATGGAAAATACATCAAGTAAACCTACACCAATGAGTACATCGACACATTTAGATAAAGATGAAAATAGAACGAGTGTCGATCAAAAATTATATCGAAGCATGATAGGTTCACTTTTATATTTAACTGCAAGTAGACCAGATATTATGGTGAGTGTTTGCTTATGTGCTCGTTTTCAAGCTAATCCTAAAGAATCACATGTAAGAGCAGTTAAACGTATACTACGATATCTAAGTAGTACTAAAGACTTTGGGCTTTATTATACGAAAGACTGTTCCTTTGAATTAGTTTCATATAGTGATGCTGATTTTGGAGGATCACAAACAGATCATAAAAGTACAAGAGGAACAAGTCACTTTATTGGTAAGTCACTCATATCTTGGTTCAGCAAAATACAAAATTGTGTTTCATTATCAACATATGAAGCTAAATACATATCTGCTGCACTAGCATGTGCTCAAGTGTTATATACGCAGCATACACTAAGAGATTTCAACGTAAATTTATCTAACTCTACAATTTATTGTGACAATACAAGCGCAGTTAATCTTTCTAAAAATCCAGTAAACCATTCCAGAACTAAACATATTGATATCAGACATCATTTCTTGAGAGATAATATTGAAAAACAAACAATCAATTTAGAGTTTTTAAACTCAGAAAATCAAATCGCTGATATCTTCACTAAACCCTTTTTTGAGAACTCCTTCATTAGATTCCGACGAGAGTTAAGTATTGTATCTTTCAAAGAACTATAAAAATATTATTCGGTTATCATGTGCTAATAGTATCTTAATCTCTTTTTAATCGATGACAAAGGGGGAGAAATATCTCTCATGAATCTATGTTATATACCGTTGTTATGTTTCTGTGCTCTTATATTTTCCATACTATTGGAAATTTTGCTAATATTTGTGAATGCAGGAATCAAATGGTAAGGATATAAATTATGAACTAACAAATTTATGCAGAAATTCAGGGGGAGCTATACATTCAGGGGGAGAAAATCCAAAGTGTTGTCATCAGTCAAAAAAGGGGAAAATGTTGAATAACGAGATTTTGATCGATGCCAATGAATGAAGCAATTATGGGAATCGAATCATAAAGATAAGGTTATATATATATATATATATATATGTGTGTGTGTGTGTGTGTGTGTGTGTACATTGAGTCGTGTTAGAATTATGTTAAAATCTATCCTCAAGTATACACGAATTGCTAAACAAGTTATATATATATATATATATATATATATATATATATATATATATATATATAAGAAAACCTTCAAAAAAGCCAGAATATGCAGAAAATGACCTACCAGTTGACTGGTAGGAAATTCACCAATCGACTGGTCAAGGTATCTCTGCGCATAACGGCTAGCTTTAAAAGTTTTATATAAATAAATCATTTCTACCAGTCAACTGATGATTTTAAACCAGTTGACTGATTCGACCAAGAACTTATTTTATGAAGATTTGCTTCCACTCATGAAGAGATTCCTCTTCATTAATCAAAGGAAATGGACATATCTTTTTATGGAAACTCTTCATGAAAGATTGCTACTCTTATACTATTATATAAACAACTTCAATCATGTTTTACAATCACCGAATTTTAATATATTTTCTGATCATCATTTTATTCTCTCCATTTACATTCTTTGCAAATAAAAGCTCTCCAATTCGAAATACTTGTTGAATCCTTGAATCAATTTAACATCATTTGATTCAACAAGCAATCTACTTCCTTTTAATCTTCACATTCAAGTCATATACTCGAGGATCAGATTATAGGAAGGTTGTACTTAAAAGATTGACTATTTGTGTTGTCAAGGACACAAAGCAAAAGTCAAATACTTGTAATTGTTGAAGACCTGTGTAGTTGCTCAGACGAGAGGCATCCTTGTTGGTGCTCGGGTGTACTGACCTATTCCTCCGGGGCAAGAGAGGGCATTGTTAGTTAATTTCGAAGAGGATCTTTGGGACAGGACGTAGGGCGGGAAGTCCAAACCAGTATAAAAACTCTTGGTGTCTCTTTTACTTTACTTACCTCTTTTTATTTACTTGTTATATATCTCCGTAACTTAGACTTTATTTGCATAAACTATTGCACATTATTTAGCTAGTATATCACGTATATTTCCGCATTATCCATATAGATCCTTTAAGCCATACACATCGATTTTAATTATTTTAATGTTTTTAATCTTTTTAATGTTTTGTGTCTAACAATAATTCATTTACATGGATTATATGTTTTAAGCACTAATCTATTTGATTGTGTTATATTTCTGTTTAATCATATTACGATTTATGTATGAATGATCTTTCGTAAATTAAGAATAATAGAGTGATTTGGCAATACAAGTTTAAGTTACTATGTTTTTAATAGTATTCATAAAAATCATTTTGTAAGAATATCATTTTTTAACATATCATGTACCCCTAGATTGTTCCGATATGAACTTTCAGATCTGAGATGGAAATCCGAGACGAATTCCCGAGTTAGACTCATCTCATCCGAGATCTCCCCCGATACGAGATCAAGTATCTAAAATCCCCGAGATGAAATATAATCGATATCCGAGATTTAAAATCTTGGTTGGTATTCATGTGAAGAAAACCCATTCTGTGTCATACGGCATGATCCCGTGATTTACCTAACTTTAAAATAAAGAAAATAATTAGTTTGGTTCTCACACTTGTCTCATGACTAACTCAGAGATTATTACTTCCCACCAAAACTCTGGGTGCCCATAATTTCCACATGGGCAGCAAGTAGTTTTGGTTTTGCCGATATTTTATAGAGCAGGATCCTGGATTATGGATGGAGCTATACTCTGGATTATACTTCGTATTCTTCTGCTAAATGCAATTATGTTTTCTGTTGTATATTGTAATTTTTTATTTTTGTGATGTGCTCTGGTATATTCTTGTACTCTGATGTAAAATTGTTGTAATAGCAATGAAATATCCTTTTGTGTTTTGTTCTGATGTGTTATGTCCTATAACGGTCCGAAAATTTCTGCCGTTTCTGATCGAAACTATGTAGGTTATGGTCGATTCGAAAGACGGGGATTTTCGGGTCATCACAGTTGGTATCAGAGCTTTGGTTTACAAAGCTTGGGAGATACGATAGATTAAGACAAGATGAAAAAAATTCATCAGATGTAGGATTAGTAACATTCTATATGTAACAACCCGGAAATGCGAGCCAGTTTAAATTTTTTATTTTGCCAATTTTAGCGAATTTTGATTATTTAAAATGAATTATTTTAAATAATATCGACGAGAAATTTATTTTGAATAGAATTCGAACGTATATATTTATATACGTCGTCGTTAGAATATAAATATTTAATTTTAATTATAAAAGGAATTGGAAATGGCGCGGTAGTTCGATAATTCGATTTCAAACTTAAATTGAACGTACCAGGTGCAAAATAAACCGGATTTTAGTGAAACCAAAAATAATAGGATCTAATTGAGAATATCTTTCCAACGAATCCGAAAAATCGAAATTTTATAGCGGGGATCAAAAGATATGTCCAGTTGAAAATTCAGAATAATCGCTATGGAATTCTGGCCCTTAAAAATAGCCATTTTGCAAACGACCTCGGATTTTGACGAAACCACTTTTGTTGGATCCGTGATGTCAAGTTATTGGTAGATTTCAATTTTCGTAATTTTTCGAATCAATACGTGAGCGTGGGAAAGGAAAACGTGTTTGACCAGTTTCAGTTGATTTTAATCGACTTGAAAATGGCTAATTTTCAAACGATCTCAGAATTCGACGAAATTAGTTTTGTTAGGACCAGATCATCAGTACGAAGCTAGAAAATATTTTTCGGGAATTTTTCGTGTTAGTATGTGACCCCGGTAAATTGAAATGCGCGTTCAAATTTAATATATAGAGTTATCTGTTGATTTTAACAGAAACGGATTGAGACGATCGAATCAGCCTACGATACATATCCCATTGTGTTCGGAATGGGGGTAATTAGCTATGGACGACAGGCAGTGGGTCTCGTTTCGAAGTCGAAATAAAAAGTACCTTTTTGAAAGTAAATAAAATAAAATAAAATAAAACCCTCTTCCCTCCTTCTATACTATCTGGCCCCCCCGTTATAATTCAGTTCATAATCAAATAAAAAAATAGAGGAAGAAGGAGGAGTTGTCGCTCCTCCGATCGAGCGCCACCGCCGCTCAGGCCGGGGCCACCGTCCTCCACCCTCCCTCCTCCATCCCGAACCCACCTCGATCCCCCCCCTAAACCCACCGCAACCCCCCTCCCCCATCCAGACACAGCCACCATCCGCCCCCCTGAAGCCGATGCTCCACCTCCGCCGCCTGCAGGAGGGCCCACCACGACCGCCAAGCGCAGCAAACCCCCCTTCTTCGCTGGAAAAAAAACACTGTAAGTGTTTATATTTATTTACAATTAATTTTGTTCTCAGTTTAGCATTGAGGGAGGTTCCATGATAGAAATGTATGATTTTTATGATCAAAGATTATATTTTTATAAAGGATTGATTTTTATATAAAGTAAAAATATAATTTTTGTTATATGTAAAGGTTAAAAATATAATTTTTATGGGATGTAGAGGATAAAAGTATGATTTTTATATTATAGATATATCAAAAATATGATTTTTACATTATAGAAGTGTTAAAAATTTGATCTTTATGTAAGTAGTGAATCAAAAATATGATTTTTACTTGTGTAGAGTTTTTAATATGACCTTTATATAGTAGAAGATATAAAAATACTATTTTTATATAAGTAGTATATTGAAAATAAAATTTCTATATAATAGAGAATATAAAAAAATAATCTTTATATTTGAAAAAGCGAAATCTTTATATAGAGAATAGCAATGTAAAAATAGAATTTTTATCTATATAGTAACGATATAAAAATATAATTTTTATATACATAGCAATAATATAAAATATGATTTTTATATATGTAGTGGCTACGGGCAACGAAAGTGACAAAAGGGCGAGAACAGTGATGATTCCCTACAATTGAAGAGTCGTGGTATTGGATTAGCTATCGGTGAAAACTTCTCACTTTAAATTTCCTTTTCTAGTTATAAATATATACTAGGATGCAGACGGTGTTTAGTAGCACCCGACACCATTGTCCACAGACCATGGACTTGTTTGTTTGGTTGTGTAGTTGGTTAGATTATTTGATCTAAATTTGGTTGTTTGGTGAACTGAAATTTGATATGTGTATGGCGTGGGCCATTATTAGACCGGGGATAAGGCTAGGCCTTGTCCCGTTTCTAGTATCGTGCCGTTAGAAAAATAAAGATATCATTTTATTTAATAAATGAACTGAATAGAATATTCGTAGGTTGAATAGAATAATTTGGTCGTTAAAAATATAATTTTTAACGTGAACATGAACAAATAAATATTCATTTACAAATCGAACGATTTGTTTATGTACACTGATTTGACTGACATTGATTGGGACGATAAATTTTACACATCGCCCAACTGCACAAATAAAAAATCTATGTTTGTTGATTTGAAACCCCACACGGGTATTGGGATAAAATACGGCATACACTAATCCCAATAATTAGTTGTATGTCGATCGATGGATCGACAGGCTGTTATAAGCGTTAGATATCTATATTTGATGCTTATACAGTGTAGTGCACTTTGGATGATGGTTGATTATTTATCGTTGCTATTATATACATGTGTTGTATGGAATCCATATAATTAACTTTATATGGTAATTGATTGGGCCTCATTCTAATTTAGAAAATAAAGAATATTATAAAATAAAGGTTCATGTGTTGACAGTACTCATCCGTTGAGATTAGTCATGTGTTAAACGAAATATGTTAACAATAAAATTTACATCTTTATTATATATAGAATTAGAAACTAACTTCTTTATAAAATAAAGGTTCATGTGTTGACAATACTCATCCGTTGAGATTAGTCATGTGTTGAACGAAATATTTTAACAATAAAATTTACATCTTTATCATATATAAAATTAGAAACTAATTGGAAAATAGATAAGATGAGTGGTCTCCTGGATGTTGATCTGATGTTGGTTTCGGCCTTCGGGGTTAATATTTAGGGAATCGTTCTCTTACTAATTTACGGTTGGAGTCTGATTTAAATCAAACGATAGATACCATGATTTTTATAAAATATAATGAATAACAAAAATAGTCATACGTGGACAGTACTCATTCGTTGAGATTAGTCACGTGTTGACAAAAATATAGATTCACGTATTGAATAGAATAAATATTCATTTGTTGAATAGAATAACGGAATTATTGAAATATATAAAGCCGTGTTGATTAGAGATGCGCTATTTTGACACGAAAGATATTTATATCGATTATATTTGTTTTTATAATGAATATTGAAAAGAGATAAAAATCGAATATATATAAAGCAAATTCGAATTGAATTGAATATAAACCAAATTCGAATTGAATTGAATATGGAATGAATTGAAATGGAAATGGAAGTTGAAATGTTTTTGAACGAATTTAAAACTATTTATAAAATTCGTTTTAAATAGAAATCGACGAAATATATATTACATATATTATATATATAATATAATGGCCTGAATAGACCGCGCCGCGGCAGTTCGTGAATTTCGACCATTGACTTCGAATGGACATTACAGGAGATCCGAGTGTCGGATTCTCCTAATACCGGAACCGTTGGGTTCGTATCAAAAAGAGCTTTCTAACGAATATTAGAAATTTGAAATCTAACGGTTGGATTTGGAGATACGTCCAAATCAAATTTGGAAAAGGTCGCTGTAAGTGCAGTTCGATGGCCATTGATGGAAATCGACTGTACGGGCCTTGATAAAATTATTAAAAATAGTAATAATTTGTGTAAAATCATAAGAAATGATTTGTGAAGAACTGGGACGAAAAATCCCACATTTGTAAAGATAAAAATGGATTTTTATCGAAATGAACTAGTTTGAACTAAATTTAAAACCCAATTTTTTTTAAATAAATAAATTGTGCTCTTTTAAATAATCGGAATTTCTAATATATTTGGTTGGAATTGAATTAGAATGTGATTTGGGTTTATCGTGAACGGTATTTTAAAGAACACTAGTTCTTTAACCCGATAATAAATATAATGTGATTTGGGTTTATCGTGAACTGTGTTTTAAATGACATTAGTTCTTTGACCCAGTAAAAGGAGTTTTAATGAATCTGCAATTAGATTGAAATGTGAATTGATAATTTAAATTATCAAATTTGGAAAATGAGCGAGAATGGAGTATCACCAGTTTTGCTCCAAAGCGATAGTTAAATCTTCAATTAGATTTGAACGTGAAATGGTAATAAATTTTACCGATAACACCGTGGTGTTAGATATGGAGTATTACCAGTTTTGCTTCATGGGATTAATAGGTTGGGATTGGGAAATAAAATAAATAATTACTTCGGTGCGGTTCGCTAATCCCGACTAGTTTGGAAAACCATAATTTGGTTTGAAATGATATTCAAAAGAAGATTAAAGAATAAATTTAAAAGAATTTACCTTTGATAAAATTAATGGGAACCTTTCCCTATGATTATGAAATTTAGAAACTAGCTGTAGGTTAGTTAAGAAGAATGGTTTCCTGGGTATTGATCTGATGTTGGTTTCGGCATTTGGGGTTAATATTTAGGAAATTGTTCTCTTGCTGATTTACGGTTAGTGGCTGCTGAATTGGAATGAGGCATATGTTGTGTTTGTGTAACATTTGTTTACTATATACGCGGGTTGTTTAGAAAGGCCGGGTTTATACCCATTCTGAATAACCGATTCGACGATAAGTCGAAGATGAAGACGTACTTGGAGATCGATGGATATGCGAGGAAAGTGTCTCCGGTTTCATTTAGACCCAGAACAAACTTGTAAATGGACCGTGTGTCTGACATTAGATTTTATTCTTTGTTGATTGATCTCTATTAAATATACATCTGTTTATCGGCGAAGAATTTATTATTTTGCTTAATGCATTTCTCTGAGACGTACGAGCTCAGAGGTTGTATATCGATGGACATCAGTCGCATGGCATGAATTGCCTGTGTGGCACGCCTAAGTGGCAATTGATCAAGGCTTCTATTGAAAAGCAAAGTCTTGTGGTTGATGATCAAAGCATAGCTTACGTGGCAGCTTTGTGTATAACGTGAATTCGCGAGCCTCACACCTAGGTATGAGTTAAAAAAGGGATAAGGACTGCAGGGAGAGCACGACGTTTCTTTCTAGCTTTGGTGGTGTCAGTGACTTACCAGCCCTGACATTTATATACTTTTCACCTATGTGGTTGTTGGATGAGGCGCCTCGATTTTAGGTCTGTAAGGACCGGGAAACGTGTGTTCAGGAATTGCCAATCCTCAAACGTAAGAGAGGACCGGCCCTAAAGATCCAAGGATTGCCCAGAGTGTGTAGTCCTGAGACATTTGCTAGAGTGTCTCGAAAGCGGAGAGGAGCTTGCCCCTTGCCTCGACTCATGACGGAAATCCAATTTCCAATACGTGTATTTCGGTTTTATTTGTAGACCTAGAATGGCGACATGATAGATGGTACCCATGCCGCCTAGGATTGATATTTATGATTGAAAATGTTTTGATACTATACACTTATAATAGTATCAAATGATTTGTTTTTAAAACGTACGAAGCATGTTTGGCTATTATAAGGGAAAACCCTATCCTCCGGCTTGCGTTGCATTGTGTGATGGGACCTGAGTCTTATAATAGCTTCATTTTTAGAAAGAGCATTGTGCTGTTTATTTCTATGCACTGGTATTCTTGGGAGGAAACCCGTTCCGTGTTATACGGCGTTGTCCCTTGAATTTCTCTCTTTTAAAGTAAAGCTTTAAATAACTATTTTAGTTCTCACACCAGTCACATGACTGACCTGAAGTTTATTGTTTTAACCTAAACTCTGGGTGCCCCTATTTTCTACACGGGTAGCTAGTAGTTTTGGTTTTGCAGATTTATATTTACAGGATCCTGATTTACAGCTGGAACGATGCTCGGAAAGCTCTATATCCGTGTATTACTTTCAGTTGTGTTTTATATTGTTTTTCCGCTGCTATGAAATTTATCGTAATCTCTGATTTTTTTTTCTGTTGTATAATATTCAATTATACTCTTTATATTCTTGTATCTAATGGAATTGTTGTAATTAACAATGAAATGTTCTCCTGTCTGCGTTCATTTGTGTGTTGTTCTCAAAGTATCCGCTCTTTCTTTCACGGGGAAGTAACGGGTTACTACAGTGGTATCAGAGCTTTGGTTTACAGAGCTCGAGAACAAGACACATTAGAACCATACGAAAGAATTCATCAGATATTGGATTAGTAGTATCCAATTGGAATGACTCGTTAGAGATAGGATCAGTAGTATCCTAGAACGAGTGTGAAGAGTATATTTTTCAAATGAAAACAATTTTGTTTTAAAAATTTAAATTGCTTTATATATATTTGAATATTTATTTATTTTGAATTTGGACAATCGAGTATATAAAGATTTCGTGTATACGCGTCATGAACGTATATTCGAAGTTTTAATATACTGGATAGATATAGAATCACGCTCTAGTCGCCCGGAGATGATGTTGATAATGACCATGGCATCATCAATATTTATGTTCGTGTTTCGAAGGTGTGATTTCTATATATTTCCATTAGACTGGTGTGAGAACCAAAATATAGCTAGAATACATTGTTGCGAATTGGCATCAAAAACTTGATTTTCTGTATATTTATCAAAATTATGAATTTGAAACGATAATCCACTAATTGATTGATGTTTGTGTTGTTTGTTTATTTGTTTGATAATTTTTAACCATTACGCCTAATTGAATCAAATATTGAACTGTATTGAAAATTGGTCGCATTTGCTTGCATATACATGTACTTACCTTGAACAGGTCATAACAAGGAGGCTAGAGCTGAGAAATAAAATTTGTTTGCCCGACAAATAGGTACATGTTTACTATAATTTACTATTTTGTTTGGGTGATGATGATTTTATGAGCCGATTGGCTTTTTCTTTTTCTTTTTGTGATCAGAGGGCCTGTATGGCAATTTCGGGATTTTCCCGGTGCTCCCGGTGCAGGGGAGGTTATGGCGAAATTTTTCGAAAATTTAGGGTGTTAGCCAAATTTTTGAAATTTTTGAAAAGTTTTTAGAAACTGAAAAGTTGAAGAACTTAAGCCGTAATCAAAATAATGGAAGTTGAGTTAATTAGTAAAACAACTTCCGGCTTTGTTCCTTTTCGGGGACGAAAAGTTTTAAGTGGGGGAGATTGTAACAACCCGGAAATGCGAGCCAGTTTAAAATTTTTATTTTGCCAATTTTAGCGAATTTTGATTATTTAAAATGAATTATTTTAAATAATATCGACGAGAAATTTATTTTGAATAGAATTCGAACGTATATATTTATATACGTCGTCGTTAGAATATAAATATTTTATTTTAGTTATAAAAGGAATTGGAAATGGCGCGGTAGTTCGATAATTCGATTTCAAACTTCAATTGAACGTACAAGGTGCAAAATAAACCGGATTTTAGTAAAACCAAAAATAATAGGATCTAATTGAGAATATCTTTCCAACGAATCCAAAAAATCGAAATTTCATAGCGGGAATCAAAAGATATGTCCAGTTGAAAATTCAGAATAGTCTCCATGGAATTCTGGCCCTTAAAAATAGCCATTTTGCAAACGACCTCGGATTTCGACGAAACCACTTTTGTTGGATCCATGATGTCAAGTTATTGCTAGATTTCAATTTTCGTAATTTTTCGAATCAATACGTGAGCGTGGCAAAGGAAAACGTGTTTGACTAGTTTCAGTTGATTTTAATCGACTGGAAAATGATCATTTTTCAAACGGTCTCAGTATTCGATGAAATAGTTTTGTTAGGACCGGATCATCAATACGAAGCTAGAAAATATTTTTCGGGAATTTTTCGAGTTAGTATGTGACCCCGGTAAATTGAAATGCGCGTTCAAATTCAATATATAGAGTTATATGTTGATTTTAACAGAAACGGATCGAGACGATCGAATCAGCCTACGATACATGTCCCATTGTGTTCGGAATGGGGGTAATTAGTTATGGACGACAGGCGGTGGGTCTCGTTTCGAGGTCGAAATAAAAAGTACCTTTTTGAAAGTAAATAAAATAAAATAAAATAAAACCCTCTTCCCTCCTTCTATACTATTTGCCCCCTCCCCCCGTTATTATTCAGTTCAAAATCAAATAAAAAAAAGAGGAAGAAGGAGGAGCTGTCTCTCCTCCGATCGAGCGCCACCGCCGCTCAGGGCGGGGCCACCGCCCTCCACCCTCCCTCCTCCATCCCGAACCCACCTCGAGCCCCCCCTAAACCCACCGCAACCCCCCCGGCCAGACGCAGCCACCATCCGCCCCCATGAAGCCGATGCTCCACCTCCGCAGCCTTCTGGAGGCCCACCACGACCGCCGAGCACAGCAAACCCCCCCTTCTTCGCTGGAAAAAAAACACTGTAAGTGTTTATATTTATTTACAATTAATTTTGTTCTCAGTTTAGCAATGAGGGAGGTTCCATGATAGAAATGTATTATTTTTATGATCAAAGATTATATATTTATAAAGGATTGATTTGTATATAAAGTATAAATATAATTTTTGTTATATGTAAAGGTTAAAAATATAATTTTTGTGGGATGTAGAGGATAAAAGTATGATTTTTATATTATAGATATATCAAAAATATGTTTTTTACATTATAGAAGTGTTAAAAATTTGATCTTTATGTAAGTAGTGAATCAAAAATATGATTTTTACTTGTGTAGAGTATTAAAAATATGACCTTTATATAGTAGAAGATATAAAAATACTATTTTTATATAAGTAGTGTATTGAAAATAAAAAATTTATATAATAGAGAATATAAAAAAATAATCTTTATATTTGAAAAAGCGAAATCTTTATATAGAGAATAGCGATGTAAAAATAGAATTTTTATCTATATAGTAACGATATAAAAATATAATTTTTATATACATAGCAACAATATAAAAATGTGATTTTTATATATGTAGTGGCTACGGGCAACGAAAGTGACAAAAGGGCGAGAACAGTGATGATTCCCTACAATTGAAGAGTCGTGGTATTGGATTAGCTATCGGTGAGAACTTCTCACTTTAAATTTCCTTTTCTAGTTATAAATATATACTAGGATGCAGACGGTGTTTAGTAGCACCCGACACCATTGTCCACAAACCATGGACTTGTTTGTTTGGTTGTGTAGTTGGTTAGATTATTTGATCTAAATTTGGTTGTTTGGTGAATTGAAATTGGTTTGATTGATATGTGTATGGCGTGGGCTATTATTAGACCGGGGATAAGGCTAGGCCTTGTCCCGGTTTCTAGTATCGTGCCGATATGCCGCCGAAATTTTCTAAAATAAGTTAGAAAAATAAAGATATCATTTTATTTAATAAATGAACCGAATAGAATATTCGTAGGTTGAATAGAATAATTTGGTCGTTAAAAATATAATTTTTAACGTGAACGTGAACAAATAAATATTCATTTACAAATCGAACGATTTGTTTATGTACACTGATTTGACTGACATTGATTGGGACAATAAATTTTACACATCGCCCAACTTCACAAATAAAAAATCTATGTTTGTTGATTTGAAACCCCATACGGGTATTGGGATAAAATACGGCATACACTAATCCCAATAATTAGTTGTATGTCGATCGATGGATCGACAGGCTGTTATAAGCGTTAGATATCTATATTTGATGCTTATACAGTGTAGTGCACTTTGGATGATGGTTGATTATTTATCGTTTCTATTATATACATGTGTTGTATGGAATCCATATAATTAACTTTATATGGTAATTGATTGGGTCTCATTCCAATTTAGAAAATAAAGAATATTATAAAATAAAGGTTCATGTGTTGACAGTACTCATCCGTTGAGATTAGTCATGTGTTGAACGAAATATTTTAACAATAAAATTTACATCTTTATTATATATAGAATTAGAAACTAACTTCTTTATAAAATAAAGGTTCATGTGTTGACAGTACTCATTCGTTGAGATTAGTCATGTGTTGAACGAAATATTTTAACAATAAAATTTACATCTTTATCATATATAAAATTAGAAACTAATTGGAAAATAGATAAGATGAGTGGTCTCCTGGATGTTGATCTGATGTTGGTTTCGGCCTTCGGGGTTAATATTTAGGGAATCGTTGTCTTACTAATTTACGGTTGGAGTCTGATTTAAATCAAACTATAGATACCATGATTTTTATAAAATATAATGAATAACAAAATTAGTCATACGTGGACAGTACTCATTCGTTGAGATTAGTCACGTGTTGACAAAAATGTAGATTCACGTATTGAATAGAATAAATATTCATTTGTTGAATAGAATAACGGAATTATTGAAATATATAAAACCGTGTTGATTAGAGATGCGCTATTTTGACGCGAACGACATTTATATCGATTATATTCATTTTTATGATGAATATTGAAAAGAGATAAAAATCGAATATATATAAACCAAATTCGAATTGAATTGAATATAAACCAAATTCGAATTGAATTGAAATTTGAATTGGAAATGGAAGTTGAAATGTTTTTGAACGAATTTAAAACTATTTATAAAATTCGTTTTAAGTAGAAATCGATGAAATATATATTACATATATTATATATATTTAATATAATGGCCTGAATAGAATGCGCCGCGCCGCGGCAGTTCGTGAATTTCGACCATTGACTTCAAATGGACATTACGGAAGATCCGACCGTCGGATTCTCCTAAAACCGGAACCGTTGGGTTCGTATCGAAAAGAGCTTTCTAACGAATAGTAGAAATTTGAAATCTAACGGTTGGATTTGGAGATACGTCCAAATCAAATTTGGAAAAGATCGCTGTAAGTGCAGTTCGATGGCCGTTGATGGAAATCGACTGTACGGGCCTTGATAAAATTATTAAAAATAGTAATAATTTGTGTAAAATCATAAGAAATGATTTCTGAAGAACTGGGATGAAAAATCCCACATTTGTAAAGATAAAAATGGATTTTTATCGAAATGAACTAGTTTGAACTAAATTTAAAACCCAATTATTTTTAAATAAACAAATTGTGCTCTTTTAAATAATCGGAATTTCTAATATATTTGATTGGAATTGAATTAGAATGTGATTTGGGTTTATCGTGAACGGTGTTTTAAATAACACTAGTTTTTTAACCCGATAATAAATAGAATGTGATTTGGGTTTATCGTGAACTGTGTTTTAAATGACATTAGTTCTTTGACCCAGTAAAAGAAGTTTTAATGAATCTGCAATTAGATTGAAATGTGAATTGATAATTTAAATTATCAAATTTGGAAAATGAGCGAGAATGGAGTATCACCAGTTTTGCTCCAAAGCAATAGTTAAATCTTTAATTAGATTTGAACGTGAAATGGTAATAAATTTTACCGATAACACCGTGGTGTTAGATATGGAGTATTACCAGTTTTTCTTCATGGGATGAATAGGTTGGGATTGGGAAATAAAATAAATAATTACTTCGGTGCGGTTCGCTAATCCCGACTAGTTTGGAAAACCATAATTTGGTTTGAAATGATATTCAAAAGAAGATTAAAGAATAAATTTAAAAGAATTTATCTTTGATAAAATTAATGGGAACCTTTCCCTAAGATTATGAAATTTAGAAACTAGCTGTAGGTTAGCTAAGAAGAATGGTTTCCTGGGTATTGATCTGATGTTGGTTTCGGCCTTCGGGGTTAATATTTGGGAAATTGTTCTCTTGCTGATTTACGGTTAGTGGCTGTTGAATTGGAATGAGACGTATGTTGTGTTTGTGTAACATTTGTTTACTATATACGCGGGTTGTTTAGAAAGGCCGGGTTTATACCCATTCTGAATAACCGATTCGACGATAAGTCGAAGATGAAGACGGTGGTCGAAGACCGGAAGTCTTCACGTCGTTTGGGTGATTACTGATGATCTTGATTGGGCTGTACACCCAGATGAGGGAATCAGTTGGTGGTCGTCCAGACGTACTTGGAGATCGATGGATATGCGAGGAAAGTGCCTCCGGTTTCGTTTAGACCCAGAACGAACTTGTAAATGGACTGTGTGTCTGACATTAGATTTTATTCTGTGTGGATTGATCTCTATTAAATATACATTTGTTTGGCGGCGGAGAATTTATTCTTTTGCTTAACGCCCTTCTCTGAGACGTACGAGCTCAGAGGTTGTATATCGATGGACATCAGTCGCATGGCATGAATTGCCTGTGTGGCACGCCTAAGTGGCAATTGATCAAGGCTTCTGTTGAAAAGCAAAGTCTTGTGGTTGATGATCAAAGCACAACTTACGTGGCAGCTTTGTGTATAACGTGAATTCGCGAGCCTCACACCTCGGTATGAGTTAAAAACGGGATAAGGACTGCAGGGAGAGCACGACGTTTCTTTCTAGATTTGGTGGTGTCAGTGACTTACCAGCCCTGACATTTATATACTTTTCACCTATGTGGTTGTTGGATGAGGCACCTCGATTTTAGGTCTGTAAGGACCGGGAAACGTGTGTTCAGGAATTGCCAATCCTCAAACGTAAGAGAGGACCGGCCTTGAAGATCCAAGGATTGCCCAGAGTGTGTAGTCCTGAGACATTTGCTAGAGTGTCTCGAAAGCGGAGAGGAGCTTGCCCCTTTCCTCGACTCATGACGGAAATCCAATTTCCAATACGTGTATTTCGGTTTTATTTGTAGAGCCTAGTATGGTGACATGATAGATGGTACCCATGCCGCCTAGGATTGATATTTATGATTGAAAATGTTTTGACACTATACACTTATAATAGTATCAAATGATTTGTTTTTAAAACGAACGAAGCATGTTTGGCTATTATAAGGGAAAACCCTATCCTCCGGCTTGCGTTGCATTTTGTGATGGGACCTGGGTCTTATAATAGCTTCATTTTTAGAAAGAGCATTGCGCTGTTTATTTCTATGCACTGGTATTCTTGGGAGGAAACCCATTCCGTGTTATACGGCGTGGTCCCTTGAATTACTCTCTTTTAAAGTAAAGCTTTAAATAACTGTTTTAGTTCTCACACCAGTCACATGACTAACCTGGAGTTTATTGTTTTAACCTAAACTCTGGGTGCCCCTATTTTCTACACGGGCAGCTAGTAGTTTTGGTTTTGCAGATTTATATTCACAGGATCCTGATTTACAGCTGGAACGATGCTCGGAAAGCTCTGTATCCGTGTATTACTTTCAGTTGTGTTTTATATTGTTTTTCTGCTGCTATGAAATTTATCGTAATCTCTGATTTTTTTTCTGTTGTATAATATTCATTTATACTCTGTATATTCTTGTATTTGATGGAATTGTTGTAATTAACAATGAAATGTTCTTCTGTCTGCGTTCATTTGTGTATTGTTCTCAAAGTATCCGCTCTTTCCTTCACGGGGAAGTAACGGGTTACTACACTATAAGAATGACAATTAGAGATGGGGTTAGTAATGCCCTAGAATGAGTTTGAAGAATATTATGTATTAAAGAAAATGAATTGGTGAATTTATAGAAATGGAATTTGATTACGAAGAATTATATCTTGTAATAAGAATTTGGGTATTTTATTTGATGATTGAGTTTGGACTATTGAGTATAAGAAAATTTTGCATATACACCTGGCCGATATATATACGAAGCCTCAAATATAATGGATAGATATAGAATCACACTCTAGTCGCTCGGGGATGATTTTAGGGATTGTTGCAACATCATCAGTGTTTATTTTCGAGTTTTGAAGGTGGATGTCTATATAATTTCAATTGACTGGCGTGAGAACCAAGAACTTAGTTAAGAGTTTAATGTTTGTGATTTGACTTTGAATATGTACTTTGAGTTTATAAAGGATAAATGTTTTGACAACATATAAAGTTGGAAAGTTAATTAACCAATTGATTGCTGGTTGTGATGTGTGATAATCAGTTTAACTAATAAAAAAATTGGAATGATAAAACTCATATGAGAATGGAAGGTAAATTGAACCAAGTCAAATTTAATGTTGAACTGAATTGGAAATTAGTTGGAGTTGGACATATGTATATGTTGGACAGGTTGTTGCACGGATGTTAAGAAGAGGAATAAAATTGCATGCCCGACACCAAGGTTTTTATTTACAGCATTGATTGGGTATTTTAATTTTATGAGCCGCTTGCCTTTTAGATTTTCTTGTTGATTAATGAAAGCCCAGAGAGGCAACTTGTAGTTGTACTGATTGACCAGTACAAAGGAGGTTATGGCGAATTTTTTCTAAAATTTAAGGCGTTAACCAAATTTCGAGAAATTGGGAGATTCTTATAACTATAAAGTTAAAGAAATAAAGTTAGAATGAAGGCTGAGTTGGTTAAGTAAACGACCTTCAGTTCCGTCTTCCTTTTCGAGGACGAAAATATTTTAAGTGGGGAATAATGTAACGACCCATATTTTCGGTTAATTTAAAATATGAGTTTTAACCGATTTTAGTGGATTTTAAAATGGTAAATAATAAATTTGACTTAATAATAATTTGAAAATAAATTATAATTTTGGTTTTATATTTTACTGGGATTAAAACAAGGTTTGTAAACTTTGGAAATCAATTTAAAAGGGAAAATTTTGAAATTCAATAATTTATTGTTATTTTAACTACCTAAAAATAGACCATTTTGTGATATTCTCGTAATCCGAAGAAACTACTTTTATCGGATCCATAATGTTAAAATATGGTAAGAAATAAAATTTCGAATCAATCGGAGTTAATTTGTAAGCATACGTAATATAAACGCGTATTGAAAAACTAGTTAAAATTCGATAAAAGCTAGAAATAAGTCCATTTTTCAAACGGTCTCTGAATTTGACAGTACCGGTTTTATTAGAATTGTATTAATGAAATACAGTAGGGTTTCAAATTTCATATTGATCGGACTTACGGTTTGGTCATACGAACTAAAAACATGTAGTTATCGTATTATTGAATTTCAACTTGAAAATAAGCAGTTTCGGGTAATACAAAGCAATTGAAAAATATCAATAAAATAGTAAACGACAACCTAATGGATATACCAACGTATTCTAAAGATTTCATAAGTATTAGAGTTATTTTATATGCAGATATAACCTCCTTAAGTTAACCCTAAGCTTAAATAAACCATTTATTTACATCCATCCTTATCCTTTCTCTTCACAAATTCCCACTTCCTCCTACATGAGACAACTCATGGCACCTCCTCCTCTATGTGTCACATCTTCCATTAGCCCACTTCCCTTTATACCTAGAACATGCGCCATTTTTATTTTATTTTTATTTCTATTTTCCTTTTCTTTTTTTCATAAGCCTTAACCTCCATTACCTTCTCTCATCCTCCTCCCAAAGCTACACGCCAGTTCCAACAGCCCCACCACAACCTCCACCACCTGTACACCACCTTACCAACGCCCTCCTCCTCTCCTAGCCCAAACTGTAGCCCCCTTTTTCTTAAAATCTCCTTTTGCACCTTTAAAGCCTTAAAGACTCCATTTTTCCACTAAAAATCCAAACTTCCCCACCTTAACCTCCTCCTTTGGTTCCCACAACACCACACTACACTCCTCAAACTTGTACCAGACCTGCGCCAGTCCCACCAATGTGGTGGACCCCACCTCCATTAGTCGTGGGTTCCATTACTCATTTTATGCCCTTAAACCCCTTAAAAATCACAACTTTTTCTTAAATTTGCAATTGTAAATTTATATATTTTGCAAGCATTGAAATTGGAGTGAAAGTTGCAAGCTTTGGGTTAGATAAGGTTAGGAAATTATACCTATGAAATGACGCAGAGTTTGGATAGCTCTCTGGTGAGAGCTCTGCACCTTAATTATTTAGCTAGTTCAGTTAAAAAGCAATTTATGTTGTTAATGAATGAATAGTGTGTGACTGATTGGGTAATTATAAGTGATGTGGTTTAGATGTTGAAGTAGGTTAATTATTATGTTAACACAATGTTAGGATAATTATCATAGTTGTAGTGGAGTTAATCACTCATTAACAAGGTTAAACGATTTACCTAAGATCGCTTGTTTAAGTCAAGAAAACTTGGTAAACAAATAGTATAAAATGATGTGTTATCATTGATCAGTTGATATTGATTATGATGGGTAAATTGAATCTGATGTATGTTGATGTGAATGGATTTGTTAAATACAACAATGATTTGGTTAATAAGATTTAATATCTTATTTAACAGTGGTTTGATTTGAGATTAAGTGTTAATGACCTTGACACTTAGGTCAATGATGCCAATATGTGACTATTGGATGTTAATGTTGTTAACAACTATTATTAGATGTATATGATGTGTGAAATCCATATAAATGAAATTATATAGTAATTGGTTGAGTTTTATTCCAATTCAGAATTAAATTGATTATTTTATTAATATAATATCCAGTGAAAAATAAAAGTTTGACTTTGACGTCCGATTTTGGATAGACACAAAGTTTATAAAATTATGGTGAATATTCGTAACAGGAATGAATTAATTTGAATCTATTTTCATATACTTATGGCATAACCTACTTTTATTTTTAAAATGAATAGTAATGGGTGAAAGAGAAGCTGGTTAGGTTATCTAGGATGAGTATTAAAGGAAGTTCTTTTCAAAATCGTCTTATTTATATTTGTAACGAATGTAAGGAAAATTTGGATTTCAAATAATTAGTTTTGAAAAATAATATTATTTTAATGATTTAAATAATATTGAATTGATTCAATATTGGTATAATTTATTTTAAAGGAAACTAATTGAAATAGAGTTTCCAATAATAATTATATATGTTTTATGTAACTAATAAGTTATTTTGGAAATGTTTTACTTCGATTTTAATTATAAAACAAATTTGGTCTGAATGGGACTTGTCGCACAGCGGTAGTTCGCAAACCTCGACCCGTAACTTTAAATTGATGAACTAGGAGATACGACCGTCGGATTCTCCTGAAACGAAAAAAGTTGGGTTTGAAATGAAAGTAGCTTTCAAATGGAATAAGAAGTTTTAAAATCCAACGGTTAGATTTTTAAAGAAGTTCAATTCAAATTTGAATAAAAGCCACGCTAGTGCAATTTAGGACTCGAAATGGGGCCTGATGGAAATGGCCTATTTTTAAATTATTAAAAAATGGAATAAATTATGATGAATCATAATAAATGGTTTGAAAATGTTTTGTATTGAATATTCCATGATTTTGAAAGATAAAAGACGATATATCTAGATAAGCTGTTTAACAAGTAGAGTAAAGAACCAAAAGAAATATGCGATGATTCCTAAGAGTACAGTCTAGTACCACTTGTGAGATCTAACGGGAAGTTTTTCTTTATCATTAGGCGAGCGGTGGGAATAACCGAAAGGACATCGGGTTTTTGACTAAGAAAGACGAATTTTTCTGTAAACAAAGAATCCAATGTTTTAAAAAAATATTGGAATAAAGGTGGTTTGAATGTAACCGAAGTTTTCCAATATATAAATTTCATTGGGTTTGAATGGAAATAATCTTCGAGTTTTTCAATATTGGATTCCGTAGTTATACGAATATTGTTTGAGGAATTTGGAAGATTGAGATATTGTTATTCTCTACATGGTATTTGTTGGTTTCAGAATTTGGTATTGAATACAAGTCGATATGATTTCTATTTAAAGCCATATATTTGATATCAAATTAGATTTTGGTTTTGTCGTGAATGGTGTCTTCAATAACACTGTTCTTAAACCAGTTGACAAGGAAGTTTATGGAATAAATCTTTTAATTAAGATTAATGAAGTTGCCAAAAGTGAAGTTTTCCAGTTCATAAATTTAATTGGAATTGAATGGAAGTTTGATTTGGGATTATCGTGAATGATAGATGTTTTAAATTTCATTTGTTCTTTAAACCAGTTAAAGAAAAGATGATTTCTCAAGCTTGTGTTGTAATAAATCTTCCAACAAAGATTTGGATAGTGATTTTTGGAAATTAAAACTATGTTAGAGTTTTAATAAATCTTTCAATAAAGATTTGATTGAATGAAATGGAGATTAAAACTAAGTTAGAGTTTTAATTAATCTTTAATTAGATTTGAAATGGTAGAAGGTAATTAAACATATCAAAACACAAGGGATGTTAGATATGGAGTACCACCAGTTTTGATCCATGGATGAATAGGTTGAGAATAGGATAATGATATGAGTGACTACTTTTTGTAAGGCTCAATAATCCCGATAAGGCTCATAAACCTTAATTTGAGTTAAGTTTATGAAAAAGGTTATATAATCTTTTGAAATGATTTCCACGGAAAGATTTAAACAAAAAGTTTAAATGATGTAAATCTTTGATAAGATTTATGAGAGTAATTCCCAATGTAAATGATATTTGGGTAAAAGAATATTCTAAATTGGAATGATACTCATGATATGTTCATATATCAGTTGATTTTAAAGATGCGCTATTTATTTGGAAAGGCCGGGTTTTAACCCATTCTGAATAACTGCTCGACGAGTAGTGAAGATACTGAAGACGATGGTTGAAGAACGGAGATCTTTACATCGTTTGGATTATTGCTGATGTCTTGATTGGGATATACTCCCAATACGAGGTTATAAGCGCAGGTCATCTAGACGTACTTGGAGATTGACCAGATATGCAAGGGCCTCTCTCCCTTAGGGGGATAAGGAATAAGGTGCCTTCGGTACCTAGAACAAACTTATAAACGGATATATGTGTCTGATGTTGTATTTCATAACATAACTGATTAATTGATATTGATGGTATACCTGTAGTGGCAGAGAATTTATTCTCTTAGCTTAACACCCTTCTTAGAGACATATGAGCTCAAAGGATATATTATTAATAGAAACTGATCATTTGTGTGAATTGACAATGTGGCATGCCAAGTGCTGCAGGCAGATAGATCAAAGATTTTGTTGAAAAGCAAAGCTTTGTGGGACGTTGACTCACGAGTCTCACACCTCGAAATGACAGAAAAAAAAATGATGGATAGCAGGGATAAGGACTAACGTTTCCCTCTAGCTGAAAAGTGTTGCAATGGTATGGAGCCTAAGAAATTTGATTATATGGATGATGGATTGAGGCGCCTCGGATGATGGTCAAATATAACTAGGACTACGGGCAAATACGATCGGGCGTACGTTATGTTCAAGTAAGATTCCAATCAACCCGTTAGTGTTGACCGACCCTATTGATCCGAAGGATGAGTTGTGGTGAGTTCTGCGACATTTGCTAGGATGTTCCATACGGTTAACGAAGATTGTTTGCCTTGGTCATTGATGGAAATCGAACTTCCAATATGAACCTTGCGTTTTCAGTTGTAAACCTATATGGCGACATAATAGGATGAGGTATTATGCCGTCTAAGATTGATACATTTATTTTAGAAATTGATTTCCACCTTATGCATTAGTGATAAAAAAAGATAAATTTCGCGTATTAAGCATGTTTGGCTATTATAAAGTAATCCTCTAGCATACGCTTGCATTGTGTGATGGGACTTGATTCTTGTAATAGCTTCATTTTTCAAAAAGCATTGCGAGTTTTTATAATTCGTATTCATGTGGAGAAAAACAGTTCTGTATTATACGGCGTGATCCTATGATTTACCCAAATTTAAAATAAAGCAAATAATTGTTTTGGTTCTTGCACCAATCTCATGACTAACTCAAAGTTTATTGTTTCTCACCTAAACTCTGAGTGCCCATAATTTCCACACGGGCAGAGAGGTGTTTTGGTTTTGCTGATATTTTATAGAGCTGGATCCTGAATTATGGATGGAGCTATACTCTGGATTATTCTCCGTATTCTTTCGCCAAATGTAATTATGTTTTCCGCTGTATATTATAATTATTTATTTTCAGATTTTTGTGATGTACTCTGGTATATTCGTGTACTCTGATGTAAAATTATTGTAATAGAAATGGAATATTCTTTTGTATTTTATTCTCATGTATTGTGTCCCATAACAGTTTGAGGATTTCTGCCATTTTGGATCGGACCTATGTGTCTTATGGTCGGTTCGAAAGGCGGGGATTTTCAAGTCATTACAAAATAATTACATCATTTATAAATAATCAGTTAAATAAAAAGATCAAGATATTAAGATCTTATCGAGGTAGAGAATAAGAATCACTGTTTGAACAATTCTATGTAGAAAATGGTAAAATTCATCAAACAACAACTCATATTTACCACAACAAATGGTTTTGCCGAGAGAAAGAATAGAACATTAAAAGTTATAATTGATGCAATGCTATTGACCTCTGGCCTACCGACAAACTTGTGGGGGGAAGCCTTAAATATGTCCAATCACATTTATACAAAGTTTCTCACAATGAAATAGGAACATTTCCATATGAGCTTTGGAAAGTACATATACCAAGCTTCAAATACTTCAAAGTGTGGGGATGCTTGGTAAAAGTTCCAATTTCACCTCCTAAGAAAGTCAAACTTGGACAAAAAAATGTAGATTGTTACTATCTAGGGCCGATCCAATATTAGTGCCCACATAATTTTTTTATTCAAGTCGGATATAGCTGATGTCAATGTAAATACAATCATAGAGTCAAGAGATGCCTCATTCTTTGAAGACGTGTTTCCATGTAAAAAAAATGAAGGAAATTATGTCCTTATAAGGATAAGAAAAGAATTAAGCAAGTCACATGAAAATGTAAGTCATCGTGAAATTGAAGATGTCGAACCAAGAAGAAGCGTAGGGAAAGAAGTTCTAAGATATTTAGTTCGGAATTTTTAACATACATGTTAGAACATGAACCTCAAACGTTTAAGGAAGCAATGTCATCTTTTAAATCTTAATGTTGGAAAGAAGCAATCAAAAGTGAAATTGATTCAGTACTAAGTGATAAAACTTGGGAAGTAGTTGATCTTTCATCTAGATTAAAACCAATTGTTTTGTAAATGGAGATTCAAAATAAAGATGAAACTAGATGACTCGATTGAAAAATATAAAGAGAGATTGGTAGCCAAAAGATATCGTCAAAAAGAAGTTTTAGACTTCTTTGATACTTGTTCACTGATAACATGAATAACCTCTATAACAATGTTAATAGCAATTACATCCATCTATAATTTATAAATTCATCAAATTGATGTAAAGACAGCATTCTTAAATGGAAATAATGATGAGGAGAATTACATGGAGCAACCTGAAGGATATATTTAAAAAGGAAATGAAAACAAAGTATGTAGTTTAGTCAAATCATTATACGGGCTAAAATAGGCTCCAAAACAATGACATGCAAAATTTGATGGTTTCACGATGAAAAATAGTTTTTGTATAAATGAATGTGATAAATGTGTTTACTATAAACAAGTTGGACAATCATACATGATGATTTGTTTATATGTGGACGATATGCTGATCTTTGGTTCGAACAATAAAGTAATAAAGGTAGTAAAGAGATGTTAGTCACCAATTTCGATATGAAAGGCTTAGGAGTTGCAGGTGTTATTTCGGGAATCAAAATAATAAGAATACCTAATGAAGTTTAAATATCCCAGTCTCAGTATGTGCACAAGTAATTTCAAAATACCATTTTTTGTTGAATTAAAGGAGTAAGAACACATTTTAATTTGTCGGAAATACTGCATAAAAACACTAACGAGAGTGTAATGCAGCAGGAATATTCTCGTGTAATAGGATGTTTAATGTATCTCATGAATTACTCAAGACCAGATATAGTTTGCGAAGTAAGTCGATTGAGCAGGTATACAAGTAACCCTGGAAAGGAACACTGAAAAGAACTAATGAGGGTGCAAGGATATTTAAAAAATATCGCCAACTTTTCCTTACATTATTGAAAATATCATGTTGTCTAAGAAGGGTATAGTGATGCAAACTAGATTGCTGATTCAGAGGAATAAAAATCAACTAGTTGTTATGTCTTCACCTCTGGTGGAGCAGCAGTATTATGGAGATATACTAAACAAATGTGTACAGCTCGATCCACTATCGAATCAAAGTTCATTGCTTTAGACAAAGCAGATGAAGAAGCAAAATGACTTCCTCATTTTTTAGAGGATATTCCGTTTTGGCCTAAGCCTGTATCTGCCTATATGCATACACTGTAATAACCAAGCAACATTAAGAAGAGCGCAAAACTTTTTGTACAATGGAAAGTCATGCCATATGCGTAGCTTTGTAGTTAAAGCGCTTAGCGGATCTAATGCGGCGAAGGTGTAAAAAGTTGTAGCGGAGATAAAGCGAGGAAATAACGGGATATAACAGACGATTTTAAAATAGAATATAAAACTAGTATTTAACGCTTTGATAAATATATAAAAGATAAATAAATGGGAAATTAATGTCCAACTTAATTATAATTGGTACGTTCTTAATTTTAAATACAAGAATATGCAAATATATGTAAATAAGATTTAGCTTGACAAAATTTAATAAAATATTATAGCATTTTCTACTATGAAAAATATATGTTAAAAATTTATTATAAAAAGCTATTTTTATAAATTTTATAATGTGTAAGTATCATTTTTAAATTCATTTCTTTTATAAAAGATATAGCTTAAATAGCGGAATGTAGCTGAAATAATGAGATATATCGGGAATATCGGGGTATAACGGGGATTAAAGCAAAATTGCTATTTCAGAGACTATTTGAAAGTAATGTAGCAGTTGAAATCTGTCACATGATATAGCGGGGGTATGGCGGAGTAATAGTCGGGCATTAACTACACAGATTCGTACGCACCATAACGTAGTTAGGTAGTTACTCTCAAATGAAACTATTACCACTGATCATATTAGAACAAATGATAACCTAGAGGATCCATTTACTAAAGGTTTATCTAAAGAGAATGTTGAATGTGTATCGAGGGGAATGGGTTTAAAAGCCTAAACCAATAAGATTTACCTTATACATAAACCTATCCTAGCGACTAGAGATCTCACAGACTAGGATCAATAGGCAAATCAGTTCTGAGTAACTCAAGAAGTAATGCATTTGATTAGAACATAATCCCACTCCATTCTTATGGTGCACAATAAAATGCATGCTTACAGAAGAATTTAAAAGTTAACACTATGTTTCTTAATGACGACCTTATCTTGAAAAATAACAATTAGGGTATATGAAGGGTACTCTTAATAGTTGCGATCATCTGTGTAAGTGTGAGTTGGATCGACCCTATGGGAATAGTCAAGGCTTAAATTCTTTATAACACCTGCAAAACAAAAACTGTTCAGGACGAAAATGAATGCAACCAAGAGATTAAATGTGAAGGGAAAATTGCTTTGAAATGTTTATTGTCCGATTATGCATAAATGGCTGGCGATTCTAGATGAAATAATTAACTGATTAGCCAAGCATATCCGATAAGTTTTAACTAGGGAAAGTTTAGAGTGAAATATCTACTTATCCTTGATATAACATTATTTTCGTATGAACTGTGTGATATTAGATTTTGTGTGGGGGAGACATATATCATCATTCATGGAGAGATTGTTAGAAATCTCAAAATAGTGAATGAGATATAAACCCCTCATCGCCAAAAATAAGAATGCGTTCATGCTTAAATAGCGGATCCTCAATCCCTATATTGGCCTTTAGGATCAGATAATTTTGTGCGAGGGGGACGACCTATGTTTCTATGGATTAACACATATGCGAGCGCAACATTTTGCACGTCCTGTACCGAAACGGGTCGGCGTAGGTGCGGGTCCAAAAGAGTAGATCGTGTTACATTTTTTCTACACAAAAGTGAACGTTTTTTTTAATTCAAACGCGACTGTTTACAAACAAAAATAGCCGTTACAAAATGAATGGGAGCGACGTTTGCCAATGGAAATGACCATTCCAAATTAAACTTTGCAAATGAAAAGATACAGGTATTCGCAACGGAAATAACCATTGCAATTCATTATTGGAAATTAAACGTTGCAAAGGAAGAGACACAGGTATTCGCAATGGAAATTACTGTTGCGTTTTCTGAAGAGACGCGGCCAAGTGTTGCAGCTGTTAAGAGACGCAACATTTTTTCCAATAGATCTAAGTGTTCAAATGCGAATTAAAGAGATATGACCTTTCCCATTGGAAACAATTGTTGCAAATTAGACTATAAATAGAGAAGGAAACCAGATCACTTTCCAAAATCGAAAATTTCCGAATTATCTCTTCTTCTTTATTTCTGCAAAAATAAAGACAGTCTTACAAAACAAGTAGAAGATCATACACACCACAATGTCGAGCAGATCACGTTTGTTGTATCTTGGAAAACTTTGAATAAAGTCGTAAAAAATTTGTCACGATAAGCCTCGGATGAAATTTCCTTCTATATCCCGGTTAGATTCTGTTTCTTGTACATTTATTTACATATATTGCTAATATCTTTTCTATTAGAAGGTGTTTCGTTTCTAATTAATAGTGAAACCGTATTTTTCGTTTTCGTTGAATACAATGCCATGCTGTTATCGTTATTAACATAATTTATCGATGTACATTTGTTACGACAACTATTATTGTTGAAAAATTACTAATATCATATTCCAAAGTACTGAAAATTTGATTTATAAACTCACGAATGGATTTTATGATTGTTTAGTCTCTGTTTCGTGTATTAATCATATAACATTTGTTACTTATTGTGACACATATTAATCGTATAATATTTGTTACTTGTGAAACCCCACGCCCGTTAATGTCACACATAAGAGAATGCATTAAGTTTCATGAAGCACAATAGATAATCATTATAGAGAATATACAAGACAGATAAAATAAGCAGTGGAAAATTTTAAAGTTTATAAAAGAAATAAAGCATAGTTTCAAAAGTACATCAAAACCAGTTACAACTACTCAAATGTCTCAAATCTGTCTCACAAAACACCTTATGAAATAAAATATTAGAGAACATAAAATCACATCCCTTGCCATAAGCCATACTAAAGTAGAGAACAAGTCAAAACAATATATCTCAAGAAATCCAAGTCCAAGCTATAAGAGAAATCCTAGTCACTACTGAGTGCTTCCACTTTGAGGGCCTGGGGGGAAAGAAAGAAAGTGGCGAAGAAAAAGGGTTTGACATAAAGTCTGGCGAGTTCCACTGATTTACAAATATGCATAAAATAGAAATGCCAAGACATGTAAATAAGACTGGATGAGAAAGGTACATTTTCATAGAAGGTAAACTAAACCAAACATAATAGCATGATGGACAAGAATAACTGGAATAAATTTATGATCGAGTAATGCTTCATATTTATATCATAGAATATGTAATGTCTGCATCAATACTAGTATAACAAGTTCAACATGATTAAACATCAGCAAGATTAATAGCAGAAATAAACACCTGGTTTAAACAGCAGGATTAGGCGTACCCTAATTACATAACCATATTAGGTGTTACGCTAACTATACGACAACAGGATTAGGTGTGCTGTAATCACTACCCAAGCGATCGGCTCCCTACTACATAAATACCCTGTGTCATCCCCTACAATAGGGTGTATCCTTAACCTAGCAACTATATAACATAGACTAGTTTATTGGTGTTACAATGTCTTATATTCTTTAGTCGGACCTAAGCACGCTCATGACTCCGCCGGAACACGCTCGTACCTACCCCCATGTGAACCTCTTACTATCTAGTTCGGTAAAGCATGCCCTGGCCCCTACCTAGTGTGAGTCCCCCTCTAATAAGATACCAATGGGGATACTGACTGATATGAGTTCCAAACAACAGATTGACACAAGAAAAACCCACTAAGCTTGTGCCCCCAAAACTAGGATTTAAGAGTCCCCAAAACCAGATACAACTGCAGAACGAGGGACCTCTTAGCTTATTAATACTCATATTTAACCTAGTAGGTTTAGGTTTATTCATAAGAGTGGTTGTAATATTACATGTCTTTGTGTGTGTACAACCCTACCCCAGAACACCTACCCAGATGTATACAATTCGGACATCATTTCAAGTTATTAATCTACATCTGGAACTTAACATGTCATTTACTTAATGTCGCTTTTAAGTTAAACTTAACATGTCCAACTCATATACATATTATTCATCAACTATGTTTCCCCAAATTTCAACATATGTAGGTTTATACAATTTTCTACTAAGTTATAGTAACATATACACATTACCCCTTTTTATTAATTTACAGCAAGTCTAAACATATGTATATTTATTCTTTTTCCCGAAAGTATAGCCAATCAGGTCAAAATTAATAATACGCCTAAATTCCTCTTTTTATATCATTCATTTTTGCCCCAATTATACGCACACTCAAATCGGGTATAGCCTAGGCTTCCAAAAGGCCTATGCTTAGCGTAAAATAAAAAGGGAAAACAGAAGAAGAAGAATAGAACCAAATCACATAGGCATATAGATAAGACTGGAAACAAACATAAAACATAGAAAATGGAAAAAGGAAGATAGATACATATAACTTGTTAATTTTTCAACATCACATGCATATGAATAACTTGTTAATTTTTCCAACATCACAAGAATATGTATAACTTGTTAATTTTCTAACATTATAGGTATATGTATAATCTACCATAGCCGCATAGGTGATTAACAATGAAAACATGTATAACTTTCTCTTTACTAACACTATAGATCCTAACCAAATTTATTTGACTGTCATTTTCAAAGTCTAAGAAATCAGATCTGTAAATGATGGGTTACTCACAATGATTCTTGGTGAAGATAAATATATATAACACTATGCCGTAGAAAAGTCCAACTCCAATCCAAGTTGTATGTATGCAAGTTCTGACGTTGTCTCTGTTTGATCCAATCCTCTACAGCATTCCCCCATTGTATTTTTGTATTTTTTAGAATAATTTCATAAAGGCAGAAGAAGATATGAAGAACTTGGGTGAATTGGGAATGGGAGAAGCCATCTATTTATAGAGTCACAGAGTCAACCTCAGCCTTTAGATTTTAGGTTTTAAATCCTGACCGTACGAGTCATGCTGAGTCAGCAACGAATATAGTGCAAAAAACAGTTCAGCTACGCTCGCAGAATTCGCCCGGATTAGGGGTGGGTCGACCTACCCCCTGGGTCGACACTAGGGTCGACCTATGGGTCGACTCCGGCCAGTGTTGGTCGTCACACAACGGGTCCTTTTCCTGCCTATTCCCGTCGCTTCATTTTTTTCTTATCTGGAATTATTTCTATATTTATATTTATACATAATCTCCTTATGCGTATACAAACTTCTAGAGCCTATAACTTCTTCATACGTTGTCCGTTTTACGCAAATTTGAGGACTATCTGAACTAGAATTCCGAGATGAACGCAACCGTAATGCCGATTTCACTTAATTCTGAATATTTAATCAAGTTATTACCAATCTATTATCTTTAAGAATGGTTATAGGGTAATATATTTTGGGGCGTTACACTCTCCCTTGCTTGAAGGATTTCGTCCCCGAAATCTCCAAGTTAATCAGAATGTGACTATCCTAACATTCATCTACAACCATCTACCCATCCATTGTCCAAACACATCCATTGTCCTTAGGAAATTTCTAATTCTTGTATAAAAATATGCAAAGATGTTTGTGTGTATATGTCCTTACACTAATGCGAAAATAAGGCAATCGATAGATTTAGTTGACCTCCTTAATGCACTATATGTTTGTGTAATGAATCCAAAATGAATGGAAATAATCCTAATGTAACATATAAACTCTATATGTGTGCGCAATCATTCATCCTAATGCAACATCCATATGATGATACATCCATCTCCATCTACAAAAAAACTAAAATGCATACATATCCATATGTGTTATGTTGGTGATTGAGCCGATCTAGTGCCTAGTGTGTGCATATGCATCCACGAGCAACCACTAGCAAACACTTGCATCCATTTTCCACCATCAATCATAACATGTTTCAAACACATGTTTTCAACCATTGGATTTTAGCTAAAGGATCGAAAGGTTCGAACGATAGCGTAAATAAGCTCGAATGATAGGATCAAATGCAACGTAAAAGCTTGGAAAAGAAGTCAAGAAAGTAATCTCAAAGAGAAAAGGATAAGAAGCATGAATCCTATCTTTGGGTTCCCACGTCGCATCTTCGCAATCTTCTCCCCATTGCACTTTAACCAATTTGATGTCCTTATTCCGTTGCTTCTTGATTTCTGATCCAAGGATATGAGTAGGAACTCGTCTCACTGATGCTTCCTTCTCAACTTCCACGTCCTCAAGGGTGCTCTCGGGTATACTATCTCTATCGTATCATGGAGACATTTCCTCAAATTGGGAACATGAAACACATCGTGTACGCCCGCCAGTCTATCCGGTAGCTTGATCCTATAGGCCATCTGACATATCCTATTCACTATAGGGAATGGCCTTAGAAATCTCGATGCCAACTTCCCTACCAAGCCAAAGCAAACTACATTGCTTAGCATGATACTTTAACGAAGACCATATATCCTACTTAAAATTTCAAATCGGCCCTCCTTTTATCGGCATAATATTTCTACGTATCTTGAGCGGCTTTCATTATTCGGCGGTTAAGATCAATCTTCTCGGAAATGTCTCGAATCATTTTTGATCCGAGTAGAAGTCTGTACGTAGACTCCCACCAACAAGTCGGTAATCTACAAGGTCATCCATATAATGCTTCAAAGGGTGACATGCCTATGCTTGATTGGTAACTGTTATTGTAGGCGAACTCCACCAAAGGAAGGTGCTCTTCCCAAGTCCCTCCAAAGTCTAGGATACATAGTCTTAGAAGATCCTCAAGAACTCTATTCACCCTCTCAGTCTACCCATCTGTCTGAGGGTGGTATGTTGTGCTCAAACGTAGCTGTGTACCTAACTCCTCTTGCAAGCTCTTCCAGAACTCACTATTAAAGATAGGGTCGCAGTCGCTTACTATACTGGAAGGTACCCCATGTAACCGAACTATCTCTCAGAGATATACTGATGCCAGCCATGACGCCGTCCTCTTGATCTTCACAGGAATAAAATTTGATCTCTTCGTAAGTCTATCCACTATAACCCAAATACTCGCATTTCCCTTCCTTGATCGTGGCAATCCATCGATGAAGTCCATAGAGACGCTCTCCGACTTCCATTGCGGGATATCCAAGGACTGAAGTAATCCGCCTAGTTTCTTTTGTTCATCTTTTATCTTTTTTGCAAGTCATGCATCGAGCTACAAATTCCGTTACATCTTTCTTTATGCCTATTAAAAAGAAAACCCTCTTCATATCTCGATACATTTTTTTGCCACCCGGATGGATAGTCATCCGAGAATGATGATCTTCCTCTAGCACTGCCTTAAGTAATTCCCCAATCTTAGGGACACATAACCTTCCATTTCGTTATAGCCACCCTTTATTGTCCATGGCAGATATAGTAAGGTGACTAGAAGTCTCTCCTCTATTGAGCTTGTCCAAGATGTCTGAAATCTATGGTTCCTCCCGTTGCATAGATCCAACTTGCACTAATAAAGTATGTCACACCTCCAATGATGCCAACAATCCGACAGTGAAATCCGTT
>JASFAX010004005.1:0-40736 GCA_030737875.1 Allium sativum
TTCAAGAGGCTGAAGCGACAGACGTCTGTCATGAGAATGACAGACGTCTGACATTACAGGGGAATTTTCCCGAAAGTTTGGATAGACGTCTGTCTCATGGAGGAAAGACGTCTGAGCTCAACAGACGTCTGTCATACTGGGGACAGACGTCTGAGCTGAAGCCCAAATAATTACCTGGGAGGTCAACCCCACGACAGACGTCTGTCGAGACATATGGGCTGTTTCGGGCTGAAAGCATGACAGATTGATTTGTGAAACTTTGAGGGCAATTTTGGTAATTGGCCCCGTCCATATATAAGCTATTTTCTGGTGTGAATTGGAGAGAGCTTGGATACTTGATTTGAGATCAAAGTTTTATTCTCAAGGGAGAATTAGGGTTTATAACCTAATTCCAATTCTTCAATTCTATTCTCCTCAAACTCTTTTCTATATTGAAATATAGTAATTATTGGATCAATCTCTTGTATTCCTTTCATCGTGGTAATAAAATACTCTATCCAAAGTGGATGCACACTAACAAGATGTTAGTGGAACCACTATAAATCCTTGTGTGATTTATTTTTGCTACTTTGTCATTAGTTTCTTGCCTGTGATTGAGATTTGGATTGTTCGTGATTGGTTGATATTGGTTTTGTGACTAGAGTTATTGCTTTGGTTGTTTTTGCAAGTCTAACAACGATCTAGTCTTCCGCTAGCGCTTTTTGGTTTAGATATCGGATTCGAGTGATCTTGAATCGGATTAATCACAACGGTTTCAACAGTTGGTATCAGAGCTGTTTTGGTGCTTGTTAGATGTTTGTGAAAATGCCGGAGACGGATAGTAGCTCGGTAAGTCCTTCAACCGGAAGTCCGAATAGTGTGCCGCCATATGTACAGGGTTCGTATGCGGCATCAGATTCTCAATTGGTTATTGACAAGTGGAATGGTGATAATGACTTTGAGAAGTGACAATGGAAAATGAAAGCGGTTCTTAGGCGGAATCGGGTGCACCGAGTAGTATTTGTTACTCACTTATTGCCAAGTGATATCTCGGATGTTGAGAGAGAGGAGATGGAGGAATAGGCTTACACTACTCTTCAACTTGCTATAGGGGAGAATGTGATCTCCGAAATTAGTGGTGAGACTACCGCTAAAGGTATTTGGGACAAGTTGGAAGAACTTTATATGAAAAAGTCGCTCACTAATTGTTTGATCTTGCTGCGAACGTTTTTCACCTTCAAGATAAAGGAGGGTAATTCGCTTAAGGCACATTTGAATGCCTTTGATGACTTGCTCATGAAGATGAAAGCTGTTGATTTGAAGATTGAGGAAGAGCAAAAGGCGATGATATTATTGTGTTCATTGCCAGATCGCTATACGGGTTTCTCAAATAGTTTGATCTATGGCCGGGATACCTTGACTCTAGATGATGTCAAGACGGTCTTCTTAGTGAGGAGTTGAGAGATCAAATGAAGGAGATGAGTGAGGGTAGTAGTGGAGCTAGTAGTAGTCACGGATTGTTTGTGGAGAAAAATGAATGTGAAGAAAGAAAACCGAGGGCGTTCTAAATCAAGAAAACCCGGTGAAAGAGGTGAATCGAAAGAGAGAAATGAGAAGTGCTTTATATGTAAGAAACCAGGACATTGGAAGAATGAATGTCCGGACAAAGATAAGAAGGAAGTAGCGTCTTCATCCGTGGCGTTGGAGAGTCGGGATGGTGAAATAGATGAGAATGTGTTGACGGCGGTAGCATCGGGTGTTTCGGGTAACGAATGGGTTCTCGATTCGGGTGCGTCGTATCATATGACGCCAAATAGAGATTGTTTTTCGTTCTTTGAGATCAAAGAGGGAAATGCAATTGCTATGGGAAATGGTGCTATTTGCAAGTCAATGGGCAGTGGCTCCGTGCAAATAAGGATGTTTGATGGAGTTGTTCGCTGGCTCACAAATGTTCGCTATGTTCCGGGACTTAGGAAGTCGCTTATATCTTTGGGGCAATTGGATTCTCTAGGATGCAAGATCACTATCGAGAAGGATTGCTTGAGGGTTTCGAAGGGGGCGCTTGTGGTTATGAAGGGTGCTAGGACTCATGGTATATATTTGCTTCAAGGTGTGACCATAGGAGGTGAGACTTGTGTGGGTGTTGATAGTTCTCGTGACTTGGATGCGACACGGTTGTGGCATTTGAGATTGGGTCATGTCTCGGAGAGGAGTTTGGTTCGGAAGCGGGAGATGATCGAGGGTGGGAGTTTCAACAAATTAGAGTTTTGCGAGGAATGTGTCATGGGGAAGCAAACAAGGGTATCATTCGATGAAGGCAAGCATGACTCAAAGGAGGTTTTTGAGTATGTTCATTCAGATGTTTGGGGACCGGCACCGGTTGCTTCTTTGGGAGGAGCAAGGTATTATATCTCTTTCATTGATGATTTGTCTCGCAAAATATGAGTGTATATAATGGGAGCCAAGTCGGAGGCATTTGCTAAGTTCAAAGTGTGGAAGGCTCTTGTTGAGAATGAGAGTGGTAAGACTTTGAAGGTGTTAAGGACCGACAATGGCGGCGAATATGTCTCGCGTGAATTCTTGGAGTATTGTAAGCATCACGGGATCCGAAGACATTTTACTACATCGGGAGATCCGCAATCTAATGGAGTAGCGGAGAGAATGAACCGAACTCTACTTGAGAAAGCTCGGTGCTTGAGATTGACATCGGGTTTGTCTAAGGGATTTTGGGCCGAAGCTTTGTCAATCGCGGTGCATATTGTGAATCGAATTCCGTGCTCGGCCATTGGTAACAAAATTCCGGAGGAAGTGTGGAAAGGGAAGAGTGTTGACTTGAGATATCTTCGTGTGTTTGGTAGCCCGGTTTATGTGCATGATCCGGGGAATGATAAGCTTGGAGCTAGAGCATTCAAAGGGGTCTTGCTTGGTTTCACGGATGGCGTGAAAGGCTATCGGATTTGGAATCCGAAAACGAAGAAGGTTGTTAATTCTCATCATGTCACTTTTGATGAGTCGGCTTTATTCAAGGTGAATGAGAGCTCATCGGATGTTCCGGATTTAGTTCATGGTGAATCAAAGAAGAAGGAAGTCATTCCCACATTCCGTCCAAGTGGTAGTAGAATTGAAGAAGCTCGTGGGGTTGAAGCGGATGATGAAACATCACATAGTCCACATGGTTCCTCTAGTGATGATGTTGGTGTTGTACATGATACTAGAGAAGTTTCAACTCAAGGTGGCGCCGAAAGGGGTTTAGGTGAAGTATTGCTACTCGGGTTGGTCGACGTGCAATAAGGCCTCCCGAAAGATATGGTGATTGGAACTACCTTAGTTTTAATGATCATTTGGACTATGATCTCAATGCAGTTCAAGATGAGCCGATGGACCTTGATGACGTCATGGAGTCGAGAGAGAGCTCGAAGTGGATTTGCGCCATGGAGGAAGAGATGCAATCGCTTATGAAGAACCGAACTTGGGAGTTGGTTCCACTTCCTCAAGGAAACCGTGCTATAGGGTGCAAATGGATTTACAAGGTGAAGGATGATGGAAGGTACAAAGCAAGGTTAGTGGCAAAGGGGTTCTTACAAATGAAAGGAAAGGAGTATGATGAAATTTTTGCACCGGTGGTTCGTCATACATCTATCTGAGTTTTACTAGCCATAGTTGCTATCCATGACTTGGAGTTGGAGCAACTTGATGTGAAAACCGCCTTCTTGCATGGAGAGTTGGATGAAGACATCTACATGGAGCAACCGGAAGGGTTTGTTGTAGATGGTAAGTCTAATATGGTTTGCAAGTTGAAGAAATCACTATATGGGTTAAAGCAATCGCCTAGACAATGGTACAAGAGATTCGATCATTTCATGCTTGAAAGTGACTTCCATCGAAGCATCAAGGATGCTTGCATATATTTCAAGAGACTGGGAAATGATTGTTAGGTGTATTTACTCTTGTATGTGGATGATATGCTCATTGCTTCCAAGGATCAAAGTGAAATCAACAAGTTGAAGATGTTTTTGAAATCGAAATTCGAGATGAAGGATCGTGGAGAAGCAAGAAAAATCTTGGACATGGAAATTGGAAGGGACCAAAAGCGTTTTGAGTTAAGATTGACTCAAAAGGAATACATTAAGAAAGTGTTTTGCCGGTTTAGCATGGAGGATGCAAAGGCGTTAAATACACCTTTACCTTTGCATATGAAGCTTTCAGAGAAGGGATCACCTATGGGGATAAAGACAAGGCTTATACGGAAAATGTGTCATATGCAAGTGCGGTTGGTAGTTTGATTTACGCAATGGTGTGTACAAGGCCCAATATTGCAAATGTCGTCGGGGTGGTTAGTCGCTATATGGCTAATCCGGGGAAATCGCATTGGGAAGCCGTGAAGGCTATTATGAGATACTTGAAAGGCACAGCATCTCATAGACTTGTCTTTGGCGGTAGTGATGAAAGAAGTTGCAAGTTGGTTGGTTATTGTGACTCGGACTACGCCGATGATAGGGATCGAAGGAAATCAACTTCCGGGTATGTCTTCACACTTGGCAGGACAGTCATTAGTTGGAGATCGTGATTGCAAACCGTAGTTGCTTTATCCACTACGGAGGCGGAGTTGATTGCCGTTGTGGAAGCGGCCAAGGAGGCACTCTACTTGAAGCGATTGTTGTGTGACTTGGGTTTCGAACATGAAAGTGTTGATGTTCGATGTGATAGCCAAAGCGCTATCCATTTGGCGGAGAATTTGGCCTTTAGCTCGCGGACCAAGCATATTGAGGTGAGAGAGTCATTTCTTGTAACCATGGATGAGGGTAAGCTAGTATACCTTCGGAAAGTGCACACAAAGGATAATGCGATGGATATGTTTACGAAGGCATTGCCGTATGGGAAGTTCGAGCATTGCTCGAACTTAATTCACTTGTTGAGTTGCTAGGTGCCACGGGGTGGCACGAGGTGGAGAGAGTGATTTTGTGTTTGATGGAAAGGAATAGCGGTGAGAGATTGAAAATCTGTCTTCAAGGTAAGTACTCGTTACACTCCCGAGTACATTGTCTTTTGGTGAGACAGTTTTGGTTTGAATGTTTTCAACACTACATTGGCGGGTGGGGGCATTGCCTGAACTCGTTGGTTAGTGCAATGGGCGGTGGCCATGCCGGAGCTCATTGGGGAAACATTCAAGTTTGCTTGGTCGAAGGTAGAAGGAAATGCATGGTGCATTGGAGTTTGGAGTTGAGATGGTTATAGTATCGAGGTGGAGTGTTGTGATATGCGATACTATATATATGTGTTGGATTGAAGAGGTCGAAGATAGCTTTGAGTCGCGGAAGACGGTTCGCAAATCGGTGCTCGTATGTGGAAGCTATGAGTCGGAAGGTGCAAGTTTTCAAGAGGCTGAAGCGACAGACATCTGTCATGAGAATGACAGACGTCTAACACTACAGGGGAATTTTCCCGAAAGTTTGGATAGACGTCTGTCTCATGGAGGACAGACGTCTGAGCTCAACAGACGTCTGTCATACTGGGGACAGATGTCTGAGCTGAAGCCCAAATAATTCCCTGGGAGGTCAACCCCACGACAGACGTCTGTCAAGACATATGTGCTGTTTCGGGCTGAAAACATGACAGATTGATTTGTGAAACTTTGAGGGCAATTTTGGTAATTGGCCCCATCCATATATAAGCTATTCTCTGGTGTGAATTGGAGAGAGCTTGGGTACTTGATTTGGGATCAAGGTTTTATTCTCAAGGGAGAATTAGGGTTTATAACCTAATTCCAATTCTTCAATTCTATTCTCCTCAAACTCTTTTCTATATTGAAATATAATGATTATTGGATCAATCTCTTATATTCCTTTCATCGCGGTAATAAAATACTCTCTTCAAAGTGGATGTACACTAACAAGATGTTAGTGGAACCACTATAAATCCTTGTGTGATTTATTTTTGCTACTTTGTCATTAGTTTCTTGCTTGTGATTGAGATTTGGATTGTTCGTGATTGGTTGATATTGGTTTTGTGACTAGAGTTATTGCTTTGGTTGTTTTTGCAAGTCTAACAACGATCTAGTCTTCCGATAGCGCTTTGTGGTTTAGATATCGGATTCGAGTGATCTTAAATCGGATTAATCACAACGGTTTCAACACTTTTTGCCCTTTCCTTTACCACCAAACCTATCTTATGTGTCATTTTTGAGAGCTTTTTTCCCTCCACTTTGTCCCTGGAATTACTGTTCATGAGCAATCAGTGAGTTTTGGAACTTCTCATTAGTGGTATCAAGATCTTTAGACTCCTCAATAGCGAAAACAAAATAATTGAATTTTTCACTAAAGAATGTTGAATCTTCTCAACCATAAGTCCCATAATCCATCACTTGACTATAAGATAATATCTTGCCCCAGCTAAACCCCTTGAAAAATAGATTGTAATTGTCTCACCTAACATCATTTCCAGGGTCTCAAAACCCCATCAGAGTGCCTGAAGTGTTCTTTTCACGTTTGCAGTTCCTTTATATTTCTTTTTCATTGCATCCCAAACGTCCTTATACATGTCATTATTCAGAATGTTCTCCATGATCTTACAATCTGTCCTTGGAAAAGGTAGTTTTCCACTTCATGTCTTTGAGCTTCAAAATTCTGCCGCTGTGTTTCTAACATCTCCGTCATTCTTGCTGTCACCGGTGCATTGCATCCGTCCTCTATCAGAAACCAGTACTCCTTGAATCTTAGAAAATGCTTCATATAAATATTCCAATGGTCACGATGACCATCAAAGCATGGAATCAAGGGTCAAGCAAACGTCATATCTTTTTCTATCTCTATTGGAAAATCACTTGAGGACTGCAGCTTTTCTTAGGCTCGTATGAGCTCTCAAACCAATTTGTTATAAACTTTGGTATCTGAATGTATGAGCTCGAGACACAACTATTTGGGAATGCCTTTCTTCAGCTTTTATTGAAAGACAAGCTGAGCTCTATTATAGCTCCTTAAATGGCTAGAAAGTAGAACATAATGTCAGTTACTAAGGAATAGTTTATACACAACCACACTGTCCTAAACTACAGTGATTATTGACCCAATGACCTATGACCAAGTCTTGAACATCAACCAATTTAAATACCAGTAAAATAAGATTTTGTCTGTAAGTAAATTGGAAAACCCTGTGCAGCTAAGAAATTTAATCTGAATCTGTCTTCCTGTTCATATATTATGCAAATGAGCAAAATTCTAATGACTTGACAGGTAAAGGAATTCCATCCTGATGTATGTAGAGATACCATTGATGCAGATGCGACTATACAACGCATATTTAAAGCTTACGAGGTACCATTCTTTCATTTCATACTGTTCGAATGCTCAGAGTTGGGCTCAATTTCTAGAGGATATCTACATCCAGTTAATAGGTTTGAATGAGGGAATCCTTGTTACTACGTTCTTTTGTTAGACTTCGCCATTTACTGTGTGAAGCTTCTCCACTCAAAAGTTTATATATATATATATATATATATATATATATATATATATATATATATAAGTGTTTTTGTTTTAAAAAAAATGATTCTTCATTATCAATTCTAGGTATACATTTTTGTCTTTGCAATTTGTGAATCATGATTCACATGTACAAGTCAAATACAGCTTAAACTAGTTAGCTACAATGATAACTATCTGGGGGTGAAGTTTGAAACGTATGTTTGTGTATATGTGCTTTTCTTTTCATCCTTCAAGCAACACTTGTGTATATATTTGTGGAATATATCTCCAAGATGTCTATTAGTTGATTATCTTGCTTTTTGCAGATTTTGTCCAAGAGGCATGAAAATGAGGATAATAATGGGTATGTATTGATCTATTTGAATTACCTTAATAAAAAAATTTAGTATGTAATTTAATCTATCTTTTGTTTCTCAAATTACACTAGTAACAGCAGCATCTTGGAATGAATGAATACTGGAACAAATAAAACTAATTCAATATTGTTACTCTGGCGTCTGGCCTTAGTTCTATAAATGTGTTCGAATTGTTTCTGAACCCTTGAATAATTATTTAATGATAACAGGATCTGTTCAGATCCATTTGAAGAACCGGAATGTGAGGCTTACGATCTCTTCATTGATGAACTTCTGTGTATCGGCAAAGGTGAACATGGCCACCTTAATGATATTATGTGATTTCTATTGATATACACAGTACATGTCCACTGTATTTTCTTCTTTTAATCATTCATTATATGTCAAAATTTTATGTGTAGAAGCCTTGAAAAAAAAAATTCTTACTGAATCGATCATCCTCTGACTGTAACACTGAAAGAGAGAACAAGAGAGATAAGCACGATCACAAATCTTAAAGTTCATTAGTCATATAAAACTTCAACTTGTTGAAATACCACTCATTTCTAAGGTTTCTAAATAACATATTTTGTTTTCAGGCTGTCGATGCTCATGTGTGAAAAGAGCGCCCTTCGCCTTCTCATTTACTGCTGAAAACGGGACAGCACGAGCGACTCATCAAGGTTAATGGAGTTTGTACCGTCTTTCTTGTGGTTTCTTTAGGTACAAAACCTACGCTATGAATTTGACGAGAGGAAAGTACATACAGGGCATGGCGATGATTACCAAGTACAAATTGCTGTTAGTCAGTGCCCGAAGAGATGTATTCATTACGTCACACCTTCTCAAAGAGCTGTTCTTGAAGAATTGCTTGAAGCGTAAGTAGAATAGGATATCTATAAGATCACAACCAGTATAAGTATCCTTTATTTTAACCTTTTTTTTTTTCCTTCTAATCATTGTGCATGTTGAGGTTTTTCAGTGTATTGGCTAATCCGTATGACTCTGGAGAGGCAGCGTATTTGGTATCTATGATCATCAAAGCGAAGTCTGTGAACAACAGGTATCAGATGAAACCGAAAAGGGAGGCAAATGCATAGCAGGGTATGTAGATTGGTGTTGACACGCTTGCACAAGTACATCACTGGCACACCTTCACATTTGTGCTGATATTATTTGAAGTGTAATATGATAGTATTTTCATTGGAAATGTGTAACTGACATGTCAGTAACATATTTATATGTGTGTGAGTAGTGGTTGTAACATAATTATTATGTGGTACATGTGGATTCTTTTATGTATCGTTTTGATGGACTGTATAAAAATATGGTTGAGTTAATTCCTAGAATTCTGCCTGAAGCAATAAAATTGTATTTTTTTTTTCTTTTTTTTTAAAAAAAAAAAATGAATTTGGACATTTATATACAAATTTGGATAGTAGACCAAACTATCCTGACAAACGGAAGCTCTAACCAGTTGAGACAATGATCTAACCAGCTAAGACAAGATGTTTGAAGTAATAAAGTGGAGTAAAGGAAAACGTTCTGCTATTTTGACTTTGAAGATCATATTTTTATTAGGTTCTATTCTACCTCTCAATGCATTTGCAACGCTGAATTCTACTTCTTGTTGGAATAAATGAATAATGAAGGTGTAGGGTAGAGTATCCCACAATGTAGGAATAGTTCCACATTGTAGGGTATAAGTAATTATATTGGTTTATATACATAAGTGTAGAGACTATTATAAATTCCTTGGAGAGAGTGCTATGGACCAACAATGAGAACCATAAGGGGTGGTGTGCACCACCCCGCACCCGTGCCCGCGCCCGCTCCCGTACGCGTGTGCGAATGGGCGTTTGAGGCGTCTTGTAGGCACTTTCCAAACGAAGCATCCGTTTCGATATAAATAGATTGAGTCAGAACCGTTTCGATCATCGAAAAAAAATTCGAATTTCTGACCATCTTCTTCTTTCTTCCGCATAATTGTTCTAAAAACATTCTCTTGAGTTCGTCGCCGTTCGCATCACCAGCGCAACCTTGCGAACTTGATTTCGTTTCACCTTGGGAAACATTTCCTCATCTTAACCCAACGCGCCGTAGAGGGAGCAAATCTGTTTTAAGGGAACAACACAGTCCTGGACTCGGATTTGAAGATCATACTTGCAATCGGAATACAAAACGATAAACCTTACTGTTAACCTAATTTCAATTTTTCTGGTAACCTAATTTCGAATTAGGGTTTTTATGTAGATAACAATCTTAAAACGGATTTTGCTTGTATATAAACGTGTTACTGATTGAAGTCAACTGCTTGCAGACGATGGCTCAAGACAGTAACAGTTCGGCAAACAAGCAGCCCGTACCACCCACTGTACCTCCCGCTCAGACCGGTACTTTGGTTCCTCAACATGTATCTTTCTCACATGGGGAACGGCCAGAAAAATTCACTGGTGTAAATTTCAAGCGTTGGCAACAGAAAATGTTTTTTTACTTGACCACACTAGGACTGGCCAAGTACCTTGAAGAGGACCCTCCGAAAGTAGATGAACTCGAGCCTGACACCACAAAAGTCGAAGTGCTCACTGCCTGGAAGGGTTCAAACTTCATTTGCAAGAATTATATACTAAATGGCCTCGATAACAGCCTGTACAATGTATATTGTATTGTTCAAACCGCAAAGATCCTCTGGCAGGCACTGGAAAAGAAATATAAGACTGAAGACGACGGCATGAAGAAACTCACAGTCGGAAGATTTCTGGATTACAAAATGGTCGACTCTAAGACAGTTGTCAGCCAAATTCAGGAACTTCAAGTCATTATCCATGAAATTCACGATGAAAAGATGAAATTGAGTGAATCTTTCTAAGTCGTTGCAGCAATAATTATATTGAATAGCAATAATTATATTGCTGTATTTAATGAAATGATTAGAATTAAGGCAACCTATTTGGATGCAGGGAAGGACAGGTTGGAGGTGTAACAACCCAGAATTTTAAGTGTATTTTTATTTAATTATTTAACTTAAATTTTGATTTTCATTTTATTCGTTTAAAACTCAATTTGTTTGGATTTTATTAGAAAACTATTTTTATTTTGAACTTAAAACTATATTCATTTTGGGTTCTGTATAAGGAATGAATTTGATTTGATATGAATATATATTAATAATATTTTCAAATTCAATCTTATATAATGTATAAATTATATCGAGTTTGTTTATTTGATTTGGTTTATTCTTATATTTCAATTTAAATTGTAAAGTCGTATTATATAATTTGTTAATAAATTTTATCTTTGATTTAATCTCATAATATTCTACAATTTCTCGTAATGGGGATTTGAAATTTGAAATACATATAGGGAGATATAGTAGTAGTGAAGATTTCGTCAGTAAAATTGAATGTTGTCGGTCGCGTATTTTTCGGTGCAAAGCTGCCCATAACAGTTCAAATTTTAACGATTTTAAAATCTCTCCAAAATCAGTTCGAACAAACATGAAAAATATTCTATTCGTTGTCACTAATCCAACGGCGAAATCTGTTTCGCTCTTTGACCTCCATTTTCCGTCCGCATTTTTACATTAAAAAGGGTCCGTAATGCGTTTTTGAATGGAGCATCCTGACACTGCAAATTATATATCGTTGTGTTCGTCTCGTCGCGCTGATTAGCGCAATATATTTATTTGTTAGTTTCGGTGTCTGGTTCGCGCTGAAATTGCGAAAAGGCTTGTGCAGTTCATTTTTGAAATAAAGCCATTTGAGTTCTAAGTGTTCATATTCGAATCCCTCGTATTTTTCTAGCTATTTTGGGTCTACAAAACCTCTCATTTATTTTAGTAACCCATCCGTTTGTTTTTTGTTTATGTAAGTGGGCACTTTTTACGTGGAAATGCATGCATACATGAATACTCTTTTCCATTCCATGCATTCTTACGTTCCTTTCTTCCTTGCATTCTTTGATGTTCCAACATGTTTCTATATTTATACATTTGTTTGTCCACATATATTATATGCGAAGGCATGACGTGCCATAATAAAAAGAAAAAGAAAAAAAAGGACAAATTGTGTGTCATGCGTGGATGCATGCATTCAAAATGTCATATGTGCCATTTGACCACCTGTAGCATGCGTTTTTAAACGGTGCAACTTTCATTCTTAAAACCAACGTAAATATTAGTTTAAAAAAAGAGGAACGAAAGTTGACTAGGTAAGTCTCGGCCTATTCGGTAGTGATAAGTTGGACATGTTAGGAGTGGAATGAGTCTCTGCAGATCCACGTTTTGAGCTACATTATTTTATTTCTTTGGAAAATGATGTTAGTTTAAATTTTAACTGAAGAAAAGAAAATCGACGTGGCAGCAGTAACTCTTATAGGTTCGTGTGGATCTCAATGGCTTCGGCATTTAAAAACCCTTCTAATTTACCTTTTCTATCTCATATATTCTCTTCATTTAAGCTGCAAACCAGATCTAACTTTATATATATATAATCGAAATAGCACCTTCCATTCTCGCCACCTTCACTATCTCCGCCCTCTTCTTTTCTAGACTCTCACATCCTCTTCTCTTCTACCTCTACATTCAGCCAAATATTTTCCCTACAATAAAAATCAAATTTTCCCCAAACCCGTTTCCTCTTTGCTCCTCCTTCCTCTCCGACAACCACACTTCGCCTCGATTGAACCCCTCTTCGTCTGAGAATCTTCCACCGCATCCTCGTCAGGGTCTGCCCCTTCTCTGTTCGCTTCCCTCCGCATCACTGAAGCCGCCGCCGTCCAGTCATGCACACCGCTCAGACCAACCACCGGTGATCTCTTCGTTGTGCTCCGCTTCCGACCGCCTACGTCTCGCTACTGCAGCGTTTGCAACAGTCATGGAGTTCTCCACCGTCCAGCGTCGCGGCAATCGTAAGTTTACTTACGATTCAATTTATTGCAAGTTTGCCACTTCGAGTTTCACCAAATAAAATTGTTGTGGACGTTCAATATTAGAGCATACCCAGCAGAAGGTGAATTCGAGCGTGAGTTGTCATTAAAATAAACGTGGATACGCTTGCCTGTTCCAGCAGTGAAGTGGCGATGTTCCCATTTTTTTTTTTTTTAATTTATTGGGGATAAACGACAAACAGAAGACCGTTTAACCCTTAAACAGGTTTCTGTTTGCCATTTATTTAAGGGTTATTTTTTTTTTTTTTTTTAATGTAGGGAGCTAAACGGCATTTTATTTGCCGTTTAAGCCTCCACACTGAAACAGTAAAGTGGGAGCGTTCTCCACTTTAGACGAGAACTCACACTGAAAGCTACACTGCTACAACGCGAGTTCCCCGTTTAAAGTGGGGATCGCTCCCAATTTGAAGAGCATTCGCACTGCTGGGAATACTCTTACTGTTCGGGTTGAATTTTATTTTGTTTCCTGATAGCATAAGTATTTCACTACTATGGTTAGGTTAAGGCATGTTAACTCACTCACTTCTTTATCACAAGTATCTAGACCACCCATTGAACTAGAATGCTTGTTGTTGGATTTGGACCTTTGAACATGGGTATAGATATGTGTATGTCTGTGCATGTGTTTGTGGCGTAAGTGTGTGTATATATATATATGTGTGAGCTAGTGTGTGTGCCTAGTTATGCATGTGTGTGGATTAAGTGTGTGTTATATGTTATTGAGTTGTGCGTGTACCTAGTGAATTTTAATCGTTTATATACCCGGCAATGAGCAGATATATATTTTTATGTATAAAAGGTGCAACTCCTTATAGCACTGCGGAACATATATATTTACTTTTGTTTTATTTACACTTGTACTGGAACCCAACCTCCCAAATGACTTCAACCTAATGTACACGAAATTTCCCACTATTTCATTCATGGTTTTTTTTTATTTGTTTACTATGTCACATGCTTGCTGCAGTTCCAACCTATTTGTTCTTCTTTCATTTCTATATCTACACGGAAGTACGGTGGGCCCTTAAAACCGTATGGTGATAATACATTTGGTACACTCAAACTGAATGATGTTCTTGTTGAACCCAGTGTATCCCCTCTAAAGTACACTGATTGGAAGGTGGTCTCATACCTTGTCACAGTTGGAATCCATTCTCCAATAAGAGCCTCACGGTTTTGATTTTACACTATGTATTAGAGCGTGAGATGCAAGCATTCTACTATTTGGTTATTTATTTGATAGACACTATTACAATATCACCGGATTTTTATATAAAAAATTGTTTTGGGTTATCGTAAGGTAAAAACCGTCCATGTATATGTGTGGATTGGTCTTACGGTTATCCATTTTGTTCGAAAGGATTTTTAACTTTAAAATCGAGTTGGATATTACCTATAAACTTAGTGAGTTTTCTCATGCTGGTTCGCCATACTGATCCGTGGCGTTTGAAAAGCCCGGGTCAGACCGATTTTTTTATAGGTTCAGACTATCGGTTGTTGTGAAGTCTAGAGATGAGCTGGAGGTGTTCAGGCGTACGATTCTATTTAGTATTTATTCCGCTGTGTGTTGTATTTGAAGACAATTTGTTATAACTGTCTAGATGTACTGATGATTGTAAGTAATATTTCAAAGCTCTTAATAAAGATTTATTTCTATATTATATTTTGTTCCGCTGCGTTGTGAAATTCTGATTAGTGTTGGACGTGAGTTGTAATTATCAACTCAAAGGGTACGAAAAAGTTGGTATGTTACATAAAAAGTTGACATTTTTGGATCTGCCTACACTGGCATATAGGATTGGAGCTCCAAGACACCATTAATGGTTGCCAACATCATCTTCTTCATGACTTTTGGACATTTCTTGGATCTGTAGACGTTGCATAAAAGTTTGTCTACAATTTTTTGGGATTTTTGGACTTTTGGACATTTCTTGGACTTGTAGACACTACATAAAAATATGTCTACTATTTTTTGGCTTTCATGCATACTCTTGGAAATTGAAGCTTCTTTATGGACATTGTTGCTCAACCAATATACTTTGACTCAACGAAGAGGAAGAAGGGCATTTTGGTCAAAGTTTAGAAATAACAAGTTATTTCTTGTTCTATCATACAACTTTGTACACACAAATTGTCCGAACTTTAATAAACATTGTAATTGAAAATATTGTGATGAATGATTACTATAAAGTGGACGTAGGCATTAGTGCCGAACCTTTATAAAAATTGTGTTTCCTTTACATTTCTCGTACTCTGAATATTTGGATTGCAAGTTTATTGTTAAACTTACACTTAGGGGTGGCGTGCGCGAATAACCAATTTCTTAGGTCAACACTTTGGCGTGCCAAGTAGGGGCACATAGCTTCGGCTTTTGCTTTGGTTTTGAATCTCGATTTTGATTTTGGAATTCAGCTTTGGTTTCTGACTTTGACGTCGACTTCAGTTTTGGTTATCATATTCATTTTTTGGTTTAGTTGGAATTATCTCGGATTCCTCCATGGTTAAAAGGAAACAGTTAGCTCGCTCGGAAGGAGCAAGGAGGAGGAAAGCAAGAAAATTTCCTCAACCGAACATCCATTAAACTACATTACTCGCGACGATATCGACGGAGTCGTCAAAGATTTAACTAAGAATTTTCTTCACACTTGTAATAACAAGAGGAACATTTCCATAGACAGAAAGCCACTACGAACACTCTCTATGCTCGAACTTGAAGGATTTACGTGGCAGTTGGGTCATGGTAACATGATTATAACAAGTGCTAGTGTTCCGCAAGGATTTTCTCAGGAGTTGGGGCTAATTCCCGAAGAACAACCCCGTGTCGACACCAAACCGCAAACAACAGTTGGATTGGCTAGGCTCAAGGGCACCACCAGCAATCCCATACAAGTTCATCTTAGATTGCAGTCAATCAAGTTTCAGGTTTAGGTGTTGGTAATATCACTCAGGCGTCGTTGCGTGCGGCTTTAGATACATGAACTCCCATAGTTTCAAATGTTGGATTCATGCCCATTGAGGTACCTCATACTAGAATCAAGCCAAATATTTTTCTTGGCATTCGACATTTCGCTAATGTCGGACTTGATGCTGGAGGTACTGGCGTTGGCTTAAATAATTTGAATCAAATTCTTAATATGGGAAGTGAAAGTCAAGTCACCGATGTTATCCGACGCTATGCTTGGGGAGGGGCACCCCTTGCTAGTTTGGACTGTGTTACTTGCAGTCGCTTTACTCAAGACGTCAGGAATTCTCAAAACCCACCAGAGTTCAAATCGCAGGTATTAGAAACTTTCGACGGTAGGAAGGATCCTATAGTTCATCTTATGTACTACATGCGCCATATGGAAGTAATTTCAGCTTCGGATGGTGTTATGGAAAAGTGCTTTGCGCTCTATCTTACAGACGCTGCTGCTTTGTGGTTCAGGATTAATATAGCCCATTCAAGGAATGTCATTACTTTGACAGAAGCTAGGCAGAGGACCAGAGAAACTCTGTGCAAATTTCTTGAAAGGTTCAGCATGGTGGTGGCCTCTATCGATAGACAGGATCCGTTCATGGTTCTAATGGTCGTCGTTTCTGGCATCTTGACAAAATTGACTTCAAGATCTCATTGCAATGAGATCGGCCAACAGATCTTGCTGAATTCTACTTCGAAGCAAAAAGATTTCTGAGTGAGGAAGACTTCCGCGATGAGAAACCCGTGCATCAAATCAACTCTACAGTAGGTGCAGGGTCGTTTGCACTTAAAAAAGGAAAGGGTAAATCGTGGAATGATCAGAACATACGGCCTTGCTTCAAGACGAAGTTCTTGGCATACACCAAACTCACTCATGGATTGTAAATGATTTACCTCGACATTCACAAAACTGTGCCCTTCCAAAAGCTTCCCAAGAGTTACCTGACTCCGAAACAAGCATGCTCTGATAAGTACTGTTTATTCCATGAACTGCTAAGTTATGGCACCGAATATTGCATGCAGTTTCGCGGTATGATCAAAGCACGCATCAGGCGCGGCGAACTACCATAGTATGTCAAGAATCCTACAACAACACCACCACATACTCAGTTTCATACCACATCTCAGGATATAAGGCAGGTCGGGACTCCCCCAACAACTGTTGATGTACATGACTATATTGTTTGAGTTGATAGTTAAAGAACTGACTATCAATAAATATCCCTTTTGACTTATGACATGTTAGTCCAAGGAGATCAGGATAGGAACTGGACCCAAAACCACTTCGAACCGACTTTGTGTACAAAAACTGAATTGTAGGTTTGCATGTGCATGTTAAGATGATTTGAAGATATAGATCTTCGAAGCGAAAGGGTTGCTCGCTGATGTCTCTGGTTAACTACCAGGATTAAACTTGTAGCAATAATCCCTACGTTCTAGGTTCTGCATGATGCAAGGACTTCTTGTTACTAATCCTAGGGTTATTCCGACGGGATGTACTAAGAGTACCTTTGATTTGTCCTGATCCAAGACAACATGTGTGGACAAATTTATAATAGAGTATTTCCTAAAATCACATACGTTTTTTTTTATAAATATACCAAGTATGGTAATGGAGAAGGCAACTTCTTTTAACTTAACACCCAGAGTATCTTTATGCAAATCAATTAGTGATTGGCAGGTCTAACAATATGGCATTCAAAGTTGAATGTGATGTCTCAAAAAGATAATCGTAGCCTCAAGCCTCATCAACCGGGAGATGACTAAAATCGGGCAGGCAGCAGAGCTCTCTAGTCATACCCATTATGGTACATCGTCACCTGATATAGAGAAATCAGTTGTCCCTTTCGTATGCTTCAGAATTGTACGGTTGCTAATCCCAACCGTGGTGGCGATATATTCGGTAGACTCAAGTGAAATGAGTGGTCGGTTTTGTAAGGCCCGGTTGCAAGATGTTCTTATTGAACCCCAGTGTTTTTATCTTTAAGGAAACGCTAATCGAAAGGTAGTTCTTTACCTACTCATGTATGGAAATCCAAACCCAGTATGAGTCGAATGTTTTAGTTGTAAACCAACTATGTTGAAAAGTGAGATGCAAGCTTTTCAGCTATATTACTAATTTATTTATGAATTTTAGACATTATTATAATACCACTGGATTTGGTACAAATATTGATTTGGCTATCTTAAGGAAAAAACACATGTTATGTTTATATGTAGTAGTGTCTTACGAGAGTTCCATTCTTTCAAAGGATTTCTAAAAGTTAAGCAAGTTGTTTGTAATGTGATTTTTTTAAAAGTATTCCAGACCAATCCGGGTGATTATGCTTTCCTTAAAATTTGCTCGAATCAGACCGAGTACATTATCCAAGTTGCATTAGATTTTGCTTGGAGCTTCAGGAGAGGAGCCAGAGTCGAGATGTATTCCCATATTTTCTGGTATTAATTTACTTCTGATGTGTGTGTGTTGTGTTGGTCAGCAATATACTGACCTTGTTGTGTACTATGGCTGTAATCATATATATACAGTTTTCTCTTTGTAAAGAGAGTATTAATATATTATATTTTATTCATTCCACTGTGAGATTCTATTATACTCTGATTCTATAGTGTTGATGTTCTTCTTCTTCTATTCTAACATTTATTTCTTCTTCTCACCCTTTAACTTATTTCTTTAACTCTCTGCTTTCACATGCATTTGAATTTTGACATGTGTGGTTAAATGCCAGCTTAAATAGTACAGAAAAGTTGGGTCGTTATACATAGATCCCAAGTTGCCTTTATACACGTAACTTCCTCATTCCCTGAAGGGGATTTATTTAGATGTTCACCCAGTTGCTTCATTCGGAAAGCCTCCCATGAGGGAGCCAACTCAGAGGGAAATAGATTCCGGTAAACATTCTTTGTTTCATAAGCTTGATGGAGATAACACGAATGAATGCAAGCATCTTCGGGATATGGTTGAGGAATTTTTCAAATATGAAGAGTTGGCGCAATATGTTAGGAATCAGACTACTATGGCCAAATAGGCACAACTTCCCGTTCCAGTCGGAATGAACGAGACAGGACGTGGCCCAGGTGGATTGATTATCGAATGTTTGGAACTCTCTAGATTTGTGGCTTTCGCATTTTTGATTTTGGTTCTTTGGATTATAACACTTAGGCTTTGGCTTTTTGGCACTCTAGTTTTCTTGTTCTTTATCTTTTAAGCTCTTGGATTTTTGGTATTTCGATTTTCTGGCTTTTGGATTTTGGCATTTTGTTCTTCTTGCTTTTGGATATGGCCCTCTGGATTTCTGGCTTTTGGATTCTTGCGCTTTGGTCTTATGGAATTTGGATATGGCTCTCTGGATTTTTGGCTTTTAGATTTTGATTACTTGGTTGCTAGGATTTTTGCCTTTGGGCTTTGGTTGTTTAGGGTTTGTCCTTTTGGTTGTTGTATCCCTGGTATTATGGTTTTGGATGGTTACGTCAGCCTACCCATGTACATGATTAAGACTTAATCCCTAACCATGCTTTGTACCCAACCATAAACTATCCATCTCATAGTTAATAAATTTCCTTGGTTTTCTGGCTAATACTGCCTACCCATGTACAAGAACTGGTGAGATCCCCAAGCATGCTCTTTGCAGGGGATAGATCGTCTCCTTCATAATTTACAAGACTAAATAAACTTGAAATCGAAAATGACTAAGTCGACTCATCCGCGTACGGGGTTAGGACTTAAGCCCTAGGCGTGCTCTCTACCCAGCAATAAACCATTAGCTTTTCTTCTAATTTTATTAAAAACTTAGAACATTTCCAAAAATTTAGTAAAATTACTTCACCTGTATGGACTATGCTCGTGAAGTATGAAATCAGGAATTGGAATTTCTAATTTTAAGGACTAGGTGTGTACGGACTATTCTCATCAAGCATAAAACTCTAACTCTGGTCCTCAAGTAAGGAATTTTTTTGGGAAGAGTCGGGCCATCTTGTTTGGACTTGGAACTATCGCTCGGTTAAGGCTCAAGTATGGACTATACTCGATTGGTTGTGGGATGTTTTTTCAGGACTTGGAAAAATGATTCATTTGGTTTTTTGCAGGTATAGACTATGCCAGCATTGGATATTCTGGAGTTCGGGATTCTATGGCTTTCTGGTTATTGGAATTATGGTTTTCTGGTGTGGCCTCCTTGTCTAATATGATCCAGAGTGATCGTTGGATTTCTATTGGTATTTAGATTCTGGTTTTCTACTTATACGATCCTGCGCGATCATGGTTCTCGGGATTTTTGGCTCTTGCCCTATTTTTATTTGAACTTCTGTCTTATTGCGACATTTAGATTCTTGAAATTTTGGATTTCTAGATTATACAAAATGCGTCTTCCACAAAAAGACATGTTTTTGGGGAAAGTGTTGGATTGCCTTTTTTCAAGTTAGTTACGCTTCAAAATTCTGGCTATTGGAGTGCTAAGGACTAGAGTACATACATGGGAGAAAACCTGGAGCGATTTGGGAGAAGTCGCAGTATGTTCGAATACATGGAAATTTGGTTAAGTGTTCGGGGATCGGCATTATCTTTCCTGCTCCCTAATTTGGAAAAATTCACTAAGTATCCCGAGATAGGCATACATTTTTCGTATCTTGGGATTGACATTTTTGGTTGGTTGGGATTTTCATATCCCCAGTTTTGGCAGGAATTTATCCAAGTAATTTAGGATCAGTGCGAATTCGAGGAAGACTTTCGGGATTGGCTTTTATACTTCGTTTGTTGGATCAATATTGGAGGCAACTCCTTGATCAATAGTTGCAAGGTCGGTGTAAGCTGGATTTGGCACTTTGTATTTTCATCTTGTGATATGAACCGAAATGGAATCAGGATGCTTCAATGCGAAGCAAGAAAATGGCTACGGCAAGGGGGGTCGGTACCGATCCCAATGATGACCTTCTAGGGATATGAAACCCTTCTCCCTTGCACCTATAATTACCCCTATTGTCGATGGTTGGAGGATCCTTTTGATTCATTCTGTTGCACTTGGGATTTTTGTACTTGGAGCATTTTAATGGCTTCTCTCATACTACAACATAAAATCCTTTTCGCGACATGCAATATTTGTTGCAGTAGGTCTATTGTAACAGATCTGCGCCCGTCTATATAGCCGGTGTTGTAATAGGACGATCTTTTTTTGCAACAGCGTTTGCCAGTTGCAATAGATTTTTTTGCAACTGGCCTTTGTTGTTACCACAGATCCTTTTGCAAGAACAAATGCCAGTTGCAAAGCTAGAATAAATGTTGGAAGAGTGTGATACTACAACTATTTCTGATAGTTGCAAATGATTCACCTACAACTGTTTAGGACAGTTGCAATTTGATTATTTGCAACACTACATGCCCGTTGCAAAATTCAAAAAACCCATTTATCAACTATAATTCACCATCATCTGCATTTAATAATGTAATAATGAAAGCTTATATTACAAATATATAAGTAAACATACATTTCCAATAGAAACAAACAAGATAAAATCAGATTAACTAGATTCTAACAGACATTTCAAAAGGTTAGTTAAAGTTACATTCAAAGTTCTACCATATTAAAACATGTAATCCATACATATAATGTAAATGCATATTGTAGTAACGATTCCAAAATACAAAACAAAACCATAAAGCTAAAAATGTACATATTACTATAGTGAAATGAAGTCTTTGTGTACCAATGGCCTCTTGAATGGTGCACATATCTGAATTTGGCCTTAGTAGAAAAGCTTCACAATCCACGACTACGTGCAATATCATCAATAATATTTGACCAAGTTATGATTTTATAATTAGTGTTTCTCCAAATAAATTTCACTAGAGACATACAGAAATAAATCAATGGGTTAATACAGAATATGAGTACCATTAGTAGGCAAATGGATCTGACTATGCTTTATGCAATATAATACATAAGATCCAGTAAACTTATGCTAGAAAAATGCAAGACAAACATATGACTTCACATAATTGAAACAATCAATAATAAATAACAATTAATTTGGTAATTGGGTAAATGTTAAAATTTACACCCAATTTTTATGGTATGTCTATGTTGCATTAAAAAAAAAGACCAGTTAATAAATAAATGATGGTGTGGCATATTTTCTTGTTAAATAAGATTAGCTACTAAGTTGACATCCTTCCTAATGAAACATATCACAAATCATAGTATTGGAAATGATAAATAACAAAAAACTTCATATATATCTTAAGTTAAAAGAATGCTGATTACATTGCAATGTGAATACCAAGACTTGGGAATATTTCAATCGCAATTTGAAAGCATTTCTATATGGAAGTTGGAAAAGTTTGTCAAGGTCTTCAATGGGTTTTGTCTAAACAGTTTTCTTTCTCTTCTTGCCAATTTTGGATTTGAAAAAATTATCCTACTTACATTAATTTTAACAAAACTATAGTCTAAGCTAAATAATTTAGAGGAAACTATAGTCTAAGTCGAATACAATACCTAAGTCAATTTCGTTGGCAGCAGACTGCATAGCTTCCTAATTGGTCGATGTTGACATCAAAAGTTCATTACTAGTGACAGTTAACCCCCAATCGTGCGTAAATACACACAAACAATAATCACAGAGTACGGTAAAGTAAATAAAAAGAGAGAACACACAGAATTTTTATAGTGGTTCGGCAAAGACGGTGCCTACGTCCACTTTATTTATATTGATTTGCTTTTTGATTATAAGTACAATATGTTTTCTCTTTTTGAAGAAAGAGGGAGAGTTGGATATTTTTTGGAGTTAGCCGTGGAACTTGTATTTGAGAGAGGGTGTTCTCAAGAGAAGTTGGTGTAGAGCAAGGAGTAGGAGAGAAGTCCACCTTTCCATCCTTGGTATGGAGTTATTTATAGGTGAAGAAGTGGGCTAATTAAGGTGCAACGTGGCCTTCCTCTTTCGCGGATCTCGGACACATGGCGCTCGATCATTTGAAGTAGTTGCGGAAATGGGACCAGGTCTACTACTTATTAATAGTATCCTCAAAAATTGTGGCTTGCATGGCACTCGAAATGAGGTGTATCAAAAGTAGAGCTTTATCCGAAAGCTTTTGACCACCTTTATTGCCTTGAGAATTGAGCTAGGTATTGAATGATTCATCTGGATATTTCCATATAGATTTGGAAACATCCAATCGACCCGACTTTTGTGGAAATAGTTTACTCGATTGGTCCGGGAGAGCGATTATGTCGGAGTATGAGACGGCGTTGCTCGGTGGAAACTGGCTCGAGCTAGGTCTTGCTCGAGCTCACTGGAGTACGGCCGGCTTGAATCGGTCGATCGACGCTGAAAGTTGAGTTTCTAGATATTGGGCTTTGATTCGTTGAACCGTAACCTTTTTTTCCAAAAAGTGGGTCAACACTTTGCCCCTCAGGATACATCCTTCTTGATAAAGGAGGTGTATTCTGAATATTGTATCGGAGTCCAATGTACGGGTAGCTATGGTTACGCCGATCCATATTAAGCCAAAGTCCAATGGTCCCGATGGTTGTATTAAGGCCAGAAAACCGACGATCGGTGTAGATCATATTAAGGCCGGAAAAATGACAACCACCGAATACCATATTAAGGCCGAAAGATGCAATATCCAGTACCTGCAAAGATAATGTCGGCCATTCTTGATTTAAAGATGGCTTTGAATTCGTTTGGGCGAGTATCAACCATACTCGGCTTAAAGAATTGGCAAGCAATAATTACACTAGGCTTAGAGGGGTGGCGAGTATTAACCATACTCAGTTTATGGAGGTGGCGAGTATTTACCATACGCGTCTTATAGAGGTGGCAAGTATTAACCATACTCGACTTACAGAGGTGGTGAGTATTAACCATACTCGGCTTATGGCAAGTGTTAACCAAGCTCGGCTTATATAATTTTGTCTACATGTGACTTAGTGGAGTAAGATATGGTGATGGGCATTGACCATGTCTTTATTTAAGTATTGTGAAATTCGTCGAGTGGAAGGAACATTCCGTTTGTGGAGGGGCCGAGTATAATCCATACTCGACTTATAGAGGGTTTAACCATACTCGGCTTAAGGAGTTGATTCAATAGGTGGCAAGTGTCCACCATGGCTTAACGATGGTGACTATCACTGACCATGTTTAGGTCGGAGAGCGTCATTCGTGCTCGACTTGAACATAATCCATGTTCGCTAACGAAATTTAATTGTTGCTAAAGAGCTATTACAAGAAAATGAAAATAAACTCTAAGTGGGTGAAAGCTAAATCCAGAGCACGCCTAGGAGCTTAGTCCTAACTCCATATGTGTGTACTTAGCATACCCATATTATTAAAAGAAAAATACATTTCTAAATAAAAAGTAAAAATTCTATTTAATTGATGATGATGCGTGATTGCTAGGCTCAGGGTCCTTTCCGTTTCTAGGAGCTCGAGGATCGGCCTGAGGAGATTGGGTAGAAGATTGTGGTGGCAAAGCTTGTGCGGACTTCTTGACATACTCGGGTAATTCTCCATGCCTGACCCTATCCTTGATGAGGTCGCGCAAGTGCTTGCATTCACTGCTATTGTAGCCTGCCATGCTATGGTACATGCAGTGCTTCCCAGAGTCGAGTTCCTTTTGTGTCGGCTCTCTTCGAGAAGATTTTGGGAAGGCCAGAGATCCTCGTACATTAAGGAAGATATCGAGTAGGGAAGAGTTGAGCTCGGTGTACTGGTCGTACTTGTTCTCTCTCCGGAATCATACGTTGCATTCATTCTTTTCTGAGGCCTTTCCTCTTCCTTTATTCTGTCCATTAGTGTTGGATGGACCTCCATTTTTGGCGGCAAGGACCTCGAGGCTCTCCATCTCCATGCTAGCATCTTCCTGTTGGAGGAACCTTTTGGTTTCAGAATAAAAGTCTTCGATGTCTTTAGGAGGGTCCCTGGTTAAAGACATCCTGAACTTCAATCGGTTCTGAACTCTTGCAATAGTGGCCATAAGCACCATCGATGGTTCAGGTCGATCGACTGATGCTACGTCCGCGTTGAATCTTTCTAGGAAGGGCCGGAGGGTTACACTGGGTCATTGCTTGATGGAGGTCAGGAACATGATGCTCTTTGGCCGAGAAATGTGAACCCTGAACTATTCAATGAATCGGGTGTCCAGCATGTTCCAGCTGCTGATCGACTTAGTTGTTAATTGCCAAAACCACATGTGACACCCCACATCCATTAATGTCACTCTTTATCAGAATGCATTAAGTTCCATGGAGCGTTATAGGTAAACAGAAACAAAAACATCACAAGAAAAATTTAAATAACAGTGGAATCTAATACTTTATTTTTCAAACAGAAAACATCGTTGTCCAAAATCCAGTTACAACATAAGTCAAAAATACAGAAAACCCATTACACCAAATTAAAATATCTGCCTTGTACTAAAATCATCATAGTACAGTAATATAAAATAATAGTCCCCAAAAATAGCCGTAGCAAGGTAGATAGGTAATCAAAGCAGTAAATCTAAGCAGCTCCAAGCGAAAACAAAAGAGAGAATCCTAATCAAGCCTGAGTATTCCCACCCTGAGAACCTGGGGGAAAGGAAGAGAGAGAAAAGGAAACAAAATGGGTCAGACATAAAGTCTGGTGAGTCCAGTTACTTTTAGCATATAAATAAGTAAAAGCATCATGACAGGCATAAAAACTGGATGAGAGAGAGAGATAATGGTATCATAAGAAAGGTATAACAGACTGAGCAAGATAAGCAGAATAAACAAAATATATTATGCTTCCTAAATACTTTTCTCTGCACCAATATTAGTATAATAGAATGATCCCAACAGAAACATAATTGAAGACTTAGGTATACTTCTAGTGATGGGTTTTACCTCCAACGATAATAACAGGCAGCCCAACAGAAATAATGGCGTTACCATCAAATGATAGTAACGGCCTCCTAAATAGGTAGTACTAGATTTACCTTAATTACTACAACCAATCGATCGGCTCCATATCCCGTAGATACCCTGCGTTGGCCCCACAGTAGGATGTATCACTTCCTAAAGTGGCAACCCCTTTCCCCGATAGGCACAGCCATATCTACTGGTGTCACAGCGTCTTGTTTTCCCGATCAAGCGGACCCATGCGTGCCCATGACACTATTGGAATGCGCCATCGAACACCTCCATCCATTTGAACCTCTTATAATCAGCTCAGTAAGCGTGCCCTGACCCCTATCTAGTTCGGGGTCCCCCTTTTAATACCAGTGTGGGTTACTGACTGATACGGGTCCGACACAATAGATGATACAAGCCACCCCTTTGGCTTACATCCCCACTACTAGGATTTTGACAGGTTATGCCTAATAGATTTGCAAGCCCACATAACCCCAACATATAAAACATGTTAAGTTTATCGGGTTCGTATAACCCCCACAGATTTACTTAACCCCCCATTGATTCAAGCCAGTTTACTTAACACTTACACAATTTGACAGGTTCATATAACCCCTATAGATTTAAACAGGTTAAGTATTACAGGTCAACAGGTCATTATCATTCCCCGTTCATGTATGTTAATGCACCAAACCTCTCACATTAAGTTGACCACTTGCGGATGCGGGATATGTCGGGCAGCTCTGGGCATAATTCTACAACAATTTGGACTTAACCTCGTGTCTTAGCACCGTTACGTTTACATTTACGCACTAGACCCCTCACATTAAATCAACCACTTGTGGATGCTGGATTTGACGGGCGGTTCCGGGCAGACTTCTACCACAAGTCGAATTTAACCTCGTGTCTGGGTGCGTTAACAATTTCTATTTACTATGAATTTAGGCCTATTCATTCTTAAACAATTATTCATGTTCATCATAGGTTATGCCCCCAAATCCCTGAAACAACCCGAAATCCCCCTTACGGGAAATCACGGATTGAGTTGAGAATAAGCCACATCAGAACACAAACAGAAGAACATTTCATTGTATATTACAACAATTCCATCAGAATACAAGAATATTATAGAGTATGAATAAATATTATACAGAAAATATCAGAGATTTAATTACATTTAAATACATCGCAGCGGAAAAATAATACAAAACACAACTGAAAGTAATACACGGATACAGAGCTTTCCAAGTATCGTTCCAGCTATAAATCAGGATCCTGTGAATATAAATCTGCAAAACCAAAACTACTAGCTGTCCGTGTCAAAATAAGGGAACCCAGAGTTTAGGTTAAAACAATAAACTCCAGGTCAGTCATGTGACTGGTGTGAGAACTAAAACAGTTATTAATCTTTATTTTAAAGTTAGGTAAATCAAGGGACCATGCCGTATAACACGGAACGGGTTTACTCCCAAGAATACCAGTGCATAAAACAACGGCGCAATGCTAAATAAAGAACAATGAAGCTATTACAAGACCCAGGTCCCATCACACAATGCAACACAAACCGGAGGACAGGGTTTTACCTTATAATAGCCAAAAAATGCTTGATACGCTAAATTTCATCTTTTATTATTACTATAAGTGAAGAAAACAATTTCAATCATAAGTATCAATCATAGACGGCATAGGTACCATATATCATGTCGATAATACTAGGCTCTACAATCATAACCGCAAATGTCACGTATTGGAAGTTGGATTTCCATCTGTGAACCGAGGCAAAAGATAGTCCTCTACCGATTCGAGACTGTCTAGCCCGAGTCTCAGGAACAGAACGCATCATCCCTTGGATCGTCAGGGCCGGTCCACCGATGTGGATTAAAATGCCCGAACATTGTGTTTCCCCGCCCTTTGGGCGTAAATGAGCCAAATGACTCCATCGGCTCCACACAGTCACTGATATATCCGAGGCGCCTTGCAACAGCAACAACCACGCAGGTGAAAATAATAAAATGTCAGGATTGGTATGTCACTGACACCACCCTAGCTGGAAGGAAACGCATGCCCTCCTTGGGGTCCTCTCCCATTTTTGGTTCACAACCGGGGTGTGAGACCCACGAATCAACGCTACACAAAGCTGTGCCACACAGGCCGTGCTTTGATCATCAACCACAAGACTCTGCTTCTCAACAAAAGCCTTGATCATTTGCCACTTAGGCATGCCACACAAGCAATTCACTACCTGCGATAGATATCCATCAATATATAACCCCTGGGCTCGTACGTCTCAGAGAAGGGCGTTAAGCAAGAGAATAAATTCTCCGCCGCCAAACAGATATATACTTAATAGAAATCAATCACATAGAATAAAATCCAATGTCAGACACACAGTCCATTTACAAGTTCATTCTGGGTCTGAACGAAACCGGAGGCACCTTGTACCTCGCATATCCATCGATCTCCAAGTACGTCTGGACGATCACCAACTGATTCCCTCCTCTTGGGTGTACAACCCAATCAAGATCACCAGTAATCACCCAAACGATGTGAAGACCTCCGGTCTTCAACCACCGTCTTCATCCTCGACACCACGTCGAATCAGTTATTCAGAATGGGATAAACCCGGTCTTTCTGAATAACTCGCGTATATAATAAACAAGTGTTACACAAACACAACATACGCCTCATTCCAATTCAGAATATTCTTTTATTCAAATATTCATATACTTTGGGAAAGGTTCCCATTAATTTTATTAAAGATAAATTCTTTAAATTTATTCTTTAACCTTCTTTTGAATATCAATTCAAACTAGTCGGGATTAGCGAACCACACCGAAGTAATCATTTATTTTATTTCCCAATCCCAACCTATTCATCCCATGAAGTAAAACTTGTCATACTTCATATCTAACACCACGGTGTTATCGGTAAATTCCATTACCATTTCACGTTCAAATATAATTAAAGATTTAACTATCTCCTGGAGCAAAACTGGTGATACTCCATTCTCGATCATTTCAATCTAATTAAAGATTCATTAAAACTCCACTTGGTTTTAATCTTCCCAATAATCACTATCAATGATTATTTTACTTGGGAAATCACATCCTGTCTTTAACTGGGTTAAAGAACCAATGTGATTTTAAACACGGTTCACTATAAACCCAAAATCACATTCCATTCCAATTTAATTATTGAAACTTCTAGTTACTTTTAAAACCCCTTTCAAATCCGATTATTTAAAAATAAATAAATTATTATTCTAGTTCAAAACTAGTCCATTTCGATAAAAAACTAATTTTATCTTTTCAAATTTGGAATTTTTCATCTCAATTCTTCACAAATCATTTCTTATGATTTTACGCAAATTATTACTATTTTTAATAATTTTATCAAGGCTCGTACAGTCGATTTCCATCAACGGCTATCGAATTACACTTACAACGACCTTTTGCAAATTTGATTTGGACATAATTCCAAATCCAACCATTAGATTTCAAATCTCTAATATTCGTTAGAAAGCTCTTTTCGATACGAACCCAACGGTTCCGGTTTTAGGAGAATCCGACGGTCGGATCTCCCGTAATATCAATTCGAAGTCAATGGTCGAAATTCGCGAACTGCCGCGGCGCGGCGCGTTCTATTCAGGCCATTCTATATATATATTATATATATTTCATCGATTTCCTTTTAAAACGTATTTTATAAATCGTTTTAAATTCGTTTTCGAAACGATTTCAACTTCATATTCAATTTTGAATCAAAATTGAATATTCCACATCATCGATATACAAATGATAATATTTTCAAAACGTTATACTTTGAAATCACTTTCTTTTCTATATTCATTATTAAAATGATTAAAATCAATATAAATATCGTTCACGTCAAAATGACGTCAATCTAATCAACACGGCTTTTATTCAACACATGAATGTTTATTCTATTCAACACATGAATGTTTATTCTATCAACACATGAATATTTATTCTATTCAACACATGAATATTTGTTCTATTCAACACATGAATTTGTTTCTATTCAACACATGAATATTATTTTCTGATCAACACATGAATTTTCTTTCTATTTAACACATGAATTTATATTTCTATTCAACACATGAATATATATATTTCTATTCAACACATGAATTTATTTCTATTCAACACATGAATTTATTTCTATTCAACACATGAATATTATTTTCTATTCCACACATGAATTTTCTTTCTATTCAACGCATGAATTTATATTTCTATTCAACACATGATTATATATTTCTATTCAAAACATGAATTTTTATTTCTTATTTTCCAAATTGGAATGAGGCCCAATCAATTACCATATAACGTTAATTATATGGATTCCCTACAACACATGTATATTACAGCAACGATAAATCATTAACCATCATCCAGAGTGCACCAGACAACTGCATAAGCATTAAATATAAATAATTAACGCTTATACAGTCTGTCAACCCATCGATTGACATACAACTAAACAATCAGGATTAGTGTACGTCAAATATCATCCCAATACCCGTGTGGGGTTTCACATCAACAAACACAGATTTTTTATTTGTGCAGTTGGGCGATGTGTAAAATTTATCGTCCCAATCAATATCAGTCCAATCGGTGTACATAAACAAATCGTTCGATTTGTAAATGAATATTTATTTTACTTCAACACATGAATATTTTTTTTTTCAACATATGAATATATATTTTATTTCAACACATGAATATATATTTTATTTTAGCACATGAATATATATTTTATTTCAACACATGAATATATATTTTATTTCAACACATGAATATATATTTTATTTCAACACGTGAATATTTATTTTGTTTAACAGATGAATATTTATTCTATTCAACACATGAATATTTATTTTATTTCACATCACAATCAGCAGTCAAATTTCACAACACAAACAAGTCATCCATGGTCTGTGGACGACGGGTGTCGGGTGCTACTAAGCACCGTCTGCGTACTAGTATATATTCTAACTAGAAAACAAAATAAAAGTGAGGAATTCTCACCGAGGGTTCCACTCCTCCATTCTCTATTTCTGAACGGGTTGGATTCCGTTCTGCTTTTGATCAATTCCATCGCACTCTTATTCACACTGTTCATAATAAAAATCACATTTTTATTTCACTATATATATAATAAAAATCAGATTTTTATTTTGCTACATATATAAAAATCGTATTTTTATATTCTCTACTATATAAAAATTATATTTTTAATTCAAAAAGTCATATTTTTCATCATCTAAAAATCGTACTTTTACATACAGTGAAATCATATTTTCCCATTCAAAGATTTCATTTTTTTCAGTTAAAGATTTCATATTTTTATAAATCTAAGAAAATATATAATTTTAACAAAGGAAATCATATAATTTAAAATTCGAAAAAAGAAAACTTACTGTGAAAATTGTGTAGGGTTTCGAATCACTGGAGAGCTCGCAGTCGGGGTTGGGGTTCGCGAGGGCGACGCCGGAGTTCTTCAGGCGGGGGCGACCTCCTGGTGGGTGGCGGTGCGACTGAGTAGTAGGGGGCTCGCGGCATTCTCGAAATGGGGTGGGGGGTTTCCTCGATCGAGGATTGATCTGCTGGGGGGAGGGAGGATGAGGATCGCCGGGGGGATGGGGGTGTGGGTTTTCGCGGCGGTGCGGCGCCTCTGGGGGGGGGGGGGGGGGGGGAGGGGGGCGATCTGGGTAGGGCTAAAGGGGGGCGCGTGTTTTTTTCTTTTTTTTCTTTTCGTTTGACTTTTAAATTTAAGGAGGGGGGTAAGAGAAGTTATTAATATATATATATATATATATATATATTTAATTATTTAATTTCAAAAAGCAACTTTTAATTTTGAACTCAAAATCGAACCCACCGACTGTCGTCCATAGCTAATTACCCCCATTCCGAACACAATAGGATGTGTATCGTAAGCTGATTCGATCGTCTCGATCAGTTTTCGTCAAAATCAAAATATAAATCTATATATTAAATTTGAACGCGCATTTCAATTTACCGGGGCCACATACTAACCCTAAAAATTCCCAAAAAATATTTTCTAGCTTCGTATTGACGATACGGTCCTAAAAAAACTAATTTCATCAAATTCTGAGACCGTTTGAAAAATGGCCATTTTCTGGTCGATCGAAATTGACTAAAACTGTCAAAACACGTTTTCTTTTGCCATGCTCACATATTAATTCAGAAAATTACGAATTTTGAAACCTAGCAATAACTTGACATCACGGATCCAACAAAAGTGGTTTTGTCGAAAACCAAGGTCATTTGCAAAATTTCCATTTTTAAGGGCCAAAATTCCATAGCGACTATTCTGAATTTTCAACTGGGCGTAACTTTTGATTCCCGCTATGAAATTTTGATTTTTCGGATTCGTTGGAAAGATATTCTCAATTAGATTCTAATATTTTTGGTTTTGCTAAAATCCGGTTTATTCTGAATCTTGTACATTCATTTGAACTTTGAAATCGAATTTTAAAACTACTGCGCCATTTTCAATTCCTTTTATGATTTAAAATAAATATTTATATTCTAACGACGACCTATATAAATATATACGTTCGAATTCTATTAGAAATAAATTTCTCGTCGTTTTTAATTAAAATAATTCATTTTAAATATTCAAAATTTATCAAAATTGCCAAAATAAATTTTTTAAATTAGCTCGGATTTCCGGGTTATTACAATCTCCCCCACATAAACTTTTCATCCCCGAAAAGGAACGAAGCCGCAAGTTGTTTAACTAATCAACTTAACTTCCATAATTTTCTTTATGGCTTAAGTTCTTCAACTTTTGAGTTTCTAAGAACTTTTCAAATTTTTTAAAAATTTGACTAACACCCTAAATTTTCAAAAAATTTCGCCATAACCTCCCTTGCACTGGGAGCTTCGGGATATTTCAAATAGCCTCCCATGGCCCTCGTCAATCCAAAAGAAAAAGAAACAGCCAAGCGGCTCATAAAATCATCCAAACCCAATAAATTCGTAAACATGTACCTATTTGTCTGGCAAACAATTTTATTCTTCTGCTCTAGCCTCCTTGCTATGACCTGTTCAATGTAAGCACATGTATATGCAAGCAAATGCGATAAATTTTCAATACAATTCACTTTTTTTGGTTAATTTGGCTAAATGTTCAACATTTTAATTAATCGACCAATAATCAAATAACACAACCAGCAATCAATTAGTTGGTTATCTTTTCAAATTCATAACTTTGATACATAGTCCAAAAATCAGATTTTTTTTAATGCCAAATCACAACAATAAGCCCTATCTAATTTTGGTTCTAACACCAGTCAATTATAATCATATAGAAATCCCACCTTCGTAACACGAACATAAATACTGATGATGTCCGGACATCATCAGAATTATCCCCGAGTGGCTAGAGTGTGATTCTATATCTATTCAGTACATTAAAACTTCAAATACACGCAGATCAGACGTATATGCAAAATCTTTATATACTGGATTGTCCAAATTCAACAAAAAATAAATAATCAAATACGAATAATTAATTTAAATTTTCAAAACAAAACTTGTTTTCAATTTGAAATTATACTCTTCACACTCGTTCTAGGATACGACTGATCCTATCTCTAACGAGTCATTCCCATTGGATATTACTAATCCAATCACTGATGAATTCTTTCGTTCGGTTCTAATGTGTCTTGTTCTCCGAGCTCTGTAAACCAAAGCTCTGATACCACGATGAAACAACCTGAAATCCCCCTTATGGGAAATTACGGATTGAGTTGAGAACAAGCCACATCGGAACACAAACAGAAGAACATTTCATTGTATATTACAACAATTCCATCAGAATACAAGAATATTACAGAGTATGAATAAATATTACACAGAAAATATCAGAGATTTAATTACATTTAAATACATCGCAACGGAAAAATAATACAAAAAACAACTGAACGTAATACACAGATACAGATCTTTCCGAATATCGTTCCAGCTATAAATCAGGATCCTGTGAATATAAATCTGCAAAACCAAAACTACTAGCTGCCCGTGTCAAATTAAGGGCACCCAGAGTTTAGGTTAGAACAATAAACTCCAGATCAGTCATGTGACTGGTGTGAGAACTAAAACAGTTATTAATCTTTATTTTAAAGTTAGGTAAATCAAGGGACTACGCCGTATAACACGGAACGAGTTTCCTCCCAAGAATACCAGTGCATAAAACAACAACGCAATGCTAAATAAAGAACAATGAAGCTATTATATGACCCAGGTCCCATCACATAATGCAACACAAGCTAGAGGATAGGGTTTTACCTTATAATAGCCTAAGAATGCTTGATACGCTAAATTTCATCTTTTATTATTACTATAAGTGAAGAAAAGAATTTCAATCATAAGTATCAATCATAGACGGCATGGGTACCATATATCATGTCGCCAATACTAGGCTCTACAATCAAAACCGCAAATGTCACGTATTAGAAGTTGGATTTCCATATATGAACCGAGGCAAAAGATAGTCCTCTACCGATTCGAGACTGTCTTGCCCGAGTCTCAGGAACAGAACGCATCGTCCCTTGTTTCGTCAGGGTCGGTCCACCGATGTGGATTAAAATGCCTGAACACTGCTTTTCCCCGCCCTTTGGGGCGTAAATGAGCCAAATGACTCCATCGGCTCCACACAGTCACCGATATATCTTAGGCGCCTCGCAACAGCAATAACCACACAGGTGAAAATAATATAAATGTCAGGGCTGGTAGGTCACTGACACCACCCTAGCTAGAAGGAAACGCATACCCTCCTGAGGTCCTCTCCCGTTTTTGGTTCACAACCGGGGTGTGAGGCTCGCGAATCAATGCTACACAAAGCTATGCCACACAGGCCGTGCTTTGATCATCAACCACAAGACTCTGCTTCTCAACAAAAGCCTTGATCATTTGCCACTTAGGCATGCCACATAAGCAATTCACTCCCTGTGATTGATATCAATCAATATATAACCCCTGAGCTCGTACGTCTCAGAGAAGGGCGTTAAGCAAGAGAATAAATTCTCCGTCGCCAAACATATATATATTTAATAGAAATCAATCACATAGAATAAAATCCATTGTCAGACACACGGTCCATTTACAAGTTCATTCCGGGTCTGAACGAAATCGGAGGCACCTTGTACCTCGCATATCCATCGATCTCCAAGTACGTCTGGATGATCGCCAACTGATTCCCTCCTCTTGGTTGTACAACCCAATCAAGATCATCAGTAACCAGCCAAACAATGTGAAGACCTCCGGTCTTCAACCACCGTCTTCATCCTCGACACCACGTCGAATCAGTTATTCAGAATGGGATAAACCCGGTCTTTCTGAATAACTCGCGTATATAATAAACAATTGTTACACAAACACAACATACGCCTCATTCCAATTCAGAATATTCTTTTATTCAAATATTCTTATACTTTGGGAAAGGTTCCCATAAATTTTATCAAAGATAAATTCTTTAAATTTATTCTTTAATCTTCTTTTGAATATCAATTCAAACTAGTCAGGATTAGCAAACCACACCGAAGTAATCATTTATTTTATTTCCTAATCCCAACCTATTCATCCCATGAAGTAAAACTGGTCATACTTCATATCTAACACCACGGTGTTATCGGTAAATTCCATTACCATTTCACGTTCAAATCTAATTAAAGATTTAACTATCGCTTGGAGCAAAACTGGTGATACTCCATTCTCGATCATTTCAATCTAATTAAAGATTCATTAAAACTCCACTTGGTTTTAATCTTCCTAATAATCATTATCAATGATTATTTAACTTGGGAAATCACATCCTGTCTTTAACTGGTTTAAAGAACCAATATCATTTAAAACACGGTTCACTATAAACCCAAAATCACATTCCATTCCAATTCAATTATTGAGACTTCTGGTTACTTTTAAAACCCCTTTCAAATCCAATTTATTTATTTAAAAATAAATAAATTATTATTCTAGTTCAAAACTAGTTCGTTTCGATAAAAATCTATTTTTAACTTTTCAAATTTGGAATGTTTCATCTCTATTCTTCACAAATCATTTCTTATGATTTTACACAAATTATTACTATTTTTAATAATTTTATAAAGGCCCGTACAATCGATTTCCATCAACGACCATCGAACTGCACTTACAACGACCTTTTCCAAATTTGATTTGGACATAATTCGAAATCCAACTGTTAGATTTCAAATCTCTAATATTCGTTAGAAAGCTCTTTTCGATACGTACCCAACGGTTCCGGTTTTAGGAGAATCCGACAGTCGGATCTCCCGTAATATCAATTCGAAGTCAATGGTCGAAATTCGCGAACTACCACGGCGCGGTGAGTTCTATTTAGGCCATTATATATATATATATATTATATATTATATATTTCGTCGATTTCCTTTTAAACGTATTTTATAAATCGTTTTAAATTCGTTTTCGAAACGATTTCAACTTCATACTCAATTTCGAATCAAAATTGAATATTCCACATAATCGATGTACAAATGATAATATTTTCAAAACGTTATATTTTGAAATCACTTTCTTTTCTATATTCATTATAAAAATGAATAAAATCGATATAAATATCGTTCACGTCAAAATGGCGTCAATCTAATCAACACGGTTTTTATTCAACACATGAATGTTTATTTTATTCAACACATGAATATTTATTCTATTCAACGCATGAATATTTAATATATTCAACACATGAATTTATTTCTATACAACACATGAATTTATTTCTATTAAACACATGAATATTATTTTCTATTCAACACATGAATTTTCTTTTTATTCAACACATGAATTTATATTTCTATTCAACACATGAATTTATTTCTATTCAACACATGAATTTATTTTTATTCAACACATGAATATTATTTTCTAATCAACACATGAATTTTCTTTCTATTCAACACATGAATTTATATTTCTATTCAACACTTGAATATATATTTCTATTTAACACATGAATTTTTATTTCTTATTTTCCAAATTGGAATGAGGCTCAATCAATTAATATATAACGTTAATTATATGGATTCCCTACAACACATGTATATAACAGCAACGATAAATCATCAACCATCATCTAGAGTGCACCACACAACTGCATAAGCATTAAATATAAATAATTAACGCTTACACAGTCTGTCAACCCATCGATTGACATATAACTAAACAATCAGGATTAGTGTACGCCAAATATTATCCCAATAGCCGTGTGGGGTTTCACATCAACAAACACAGATTTTTTATTTGTGCAGTTGGGCGATGTGTAAAATTTATCGTCCCAATCAATATCAGTCCAATAGGTGTGCATAAACAAATCGTTCGATTTGTAAATGAATATTTATTTTACTTTAACACATGAATATATATTTTATTTCAACACATGAATATATATTTTATTTCAACACATGAATATATATTTTATTTCAACACATGAATATATATATATATTTTATTTCAACACATGAATATATATTTTATTTCAACACATGAATATATATTTTATTTCAACACATGAATATATATTTTATTTCAACACATGAATATTTATTTTATTTCAACACATGAATATATATTTTATTTCAACACTTGAATATATATTTTATTTCAACACATGAATATTTATTCTATTCAACACATGAATATTTATTCTATTCAACATATGAATATTTATTTTATTTCACATCACAATCAGTAGTAAAATTTCGCAACACAAACAATCAAACAAACAAGTCATCCATGGTCTGTGGATGACGGGTGTCGGGTGCTACTAAGCACCGTCTGCATCCTAGTATATATTTTAACTAGAAAACAAAATAAACGTGAGGAGTTCTCACCGAGGGTTCCACTCCTCCATTCTCCATTTCTGAACGGGATGGATTCCATTCTGCTTTCGATCAGTTCCATCGCACTCTTGTTCACACTGTTCATAATAAAAATCACATTTTTATTTCACTATATATATAATAAAAATCAGATTTTTATTTTGCAACATATATAAAAATCGTATTTTTATATTCTCTACTATATAAAAATTATATTTTTAATTCAAAAAGTCATATTTTTCATCATCTAAAAATCATACTTTTACATACAATGAAATCATATTTTTCCATTCAAAGATTTCAATTTTTTCAATCAAAGATTTCATATTTTTATAAATCTAAGAAAGCATATAATTTTAACAAAGGAAATCATATAATTTAAAATCCAAAAAAAAGAAAACTTACTGTGAAAATTGTGTAGGGTTTCGAATCACTGGAGAGCTCGCAGTCGGGGTTGGAGTTCGCGAGGGCGGCGCCGAATTTCTTCAGGCGGGGGCGACCTCCTGGTGGGTGGCGGCGCGACTGAGAAGTAGGGGGCTCGCGACATTCTCGAAATGGGGGGCGGTTTCCTCGATCGAGGATCGATCTGCTGGGGGGACGGAGCAAGAGGATCGCTGAGGGAGGGTGTGGGTATCCGCGGCGGTGCGGCGCCTCTGGGGGGGGGGGGGGGGGGCGATATGGGTAGGGCTACAGGGGGGCGCGTGTTTTTTTTTTCTTTTTTTTCCTTTTCGTTTGACTTTTGACTGTAAGGAGGGGGGGTAAGAGAAGTTATTAATATATATATATTTAAATATTTAATTTCAAAAAGCAATTTTTAATTTCGAACTCGAAATCGAACCCACCGACTGTCGTCCATAGCTAATTACCCCCATTATGAACACAATAGGATATGTATCGTAAGTTGATTTGATCGTTTCGATCAGTTTTCGTCAAAATCAAAATATAAATCTATATATTGAATTTGAACGCACATTTCAATTTACTGGGGCCACATACTAACCCAAAAAATTCCCGAAAAATATTTTCTAGCTTCGTATTGACGATACGGTCCTAACAAAACTGATTTCGTCAAATTCTGAGACCGTTTGAAAAATGGCCATTTTCTGGTCGATCGAAATTGATTGAAACTATCAAAACACGTTTTCTTTTGCCAAGCTCAAATATTAATTCAAAAATTACGAATTTTGAAATCTAGCAATAACTTGACATCACAGATCCAACAAAAGTGTTTTGTCGAAAACCGAGGTCGTTTGCAAAATTTCCATTTTTAAGGGCCAAAATTCCATAGCGACTATTCTGAATTTTCAACTGGGCGTAACTTTTGATTCCCGCTATGAAAATTTGATTTTTCAGATTTGTTGGAAAGATATTATCAATTAAATTCTGTAACAGCCCGCACCTCCATTCGCACAAGATGTTATCCCCAACTTAGCCACCATATATATATGGGGTTTTGCTCCTCAAAAGGCCTCGGCTAAGTTTCGAGATCCGCCAACACATGGCGTTGCCACACAAGCTGAGCCAACCTCCCTACTAACACCGATATTGTCCCTACTTGGCCACCTCTCAGGTGTAGGGTTTTCCATTACTAGGCCTCGACTAAGTTTCAAGACCCGCCAACACATGGCGTTGCCACACAGGCTGACCAACCTCCCTACTGACACCGATATTGTCCCTACTTGGCCACCTCTCAGGTGTAGGGTTTTCCATCACTAGGCCTTGGCGTTAGTAAGAGATGGGCTCTACTATATAAGTACCCACTTCACGCAGGCTTCCACGATATGGGACTTAGGGGTGTTACATTCTCCCCTCCTACAGAGCCCAACGTCCCCGTTGGCTCACAAACACCTCACCCAGGTGTCGTGGTCCACACAGGAGCCACAATTTCGGCTGGGTATAGGCTCTGATACCACGGTAACAGCCCGCACCTCCATTCGCGCAAGATATTATCCCCAATTTAGCCACCGTATAGGTGTGGGGTTTTGTTCCTCAAAAGGCCTCGGCTAAGTTTCGAGATCCACCAACACATGGCGTTGCAGCACAGGCTGAGCCAACCTCCCTACTAACACCGATATTGTCCCTACTTGGCCACCTCTCTGGTGTAGGGTTTTCCATCACTAGGCCTCAGCTAAGTTTCGAGATCCGCCAACACATGGCGTTGCCACACAGGCTGAGCCAACCTCCCTACTAACACCGATATTGTCCCTACTTGGCCACCTCTCAGGTGTAGGGTTTTCCATCACTAGGCCTCGACGTTAGTAAGAGATGGGCTCTACTATATAAGTACCCACTTCACACAGGCTTCCACGATATAGGACTTAGGGGTGTTACATATTCTAATATTTTTGGTTTTGCTAAAATCCAGTTTATTCTGAATCCTATACATTCATTTGAACTTTGAAATTGAATTTTAAAACTACCGCGCCATTTTCAATTCCTTTTATGATTTAAAATAAATATTTATATTCCAACGACGATCTATATAAATATATACGTTCGAATTCTATTCGAAATAAATTTCTCGTCGTTTTTAATTAAAATAATTCATTTTAAATATTCAAAATTCATCAAAATTTCCAAAATAAATTTTTTAAATTGGCTCGGATTTCCGGGTTATTACAATCCCAGTCCTGACTCACAATACAAATTATGCCCCAATTCAGCTTTCCCAACCGTTCCCAATTACGTCCGTTCGCATATTTCAGCGATAGGCCTAGGCTCGAAGGTAGCCTAAGTTACAAAAATAAAAAGAGAAAGAGGGAGAGAAGAGAACAGAAATAGGCATATTAACAAAACAAGCATATGATGACAGAAATAGGCATAATAACAGAATAGGCATATGATGATAAAAATAGGCATAATAATATAATAGGCATAATAATAGAATAGGCATATGATGATAGAAATAGGCATATGAGAACTGAACAATAAATCAGGTGTATACGTAATGGCAGATCGGTTTAGGCATGAATCAGATTCTTAACAAGCATAGGTTTAGATCCAGATTTATTTGCATGTCAGGATTACTTGTTAAATGTTTATATCTAAAAAGAACATGAACCCATAGAGACTGGATTTAAAGAACAGGTAAATGAATGTTGATGTTGAAGCAGAGATTCTTGAATACGTATAAGTCGTTGTTGCAGAACAATAGGCTAATTCAATCCAAGCTGAGGCGGCATTTCATTATCTCCATTGTTTTGGGTGAATAAAACAATAGAAATGAGGTCCTATATATAACCTCAAGCCAACTAATCAGGT